>PYSP01000568.1:0-11970 GCA_003049395.1 Pseudohalonectria lignicola | reverse complement strand
TCCTCCTCCTCCTCCTCCTCCTCCTCCGGCATGGCCCGACCCTCCCCCCAGACACGCGCCGGCGTGCCCGCCCACACCGGGCATGTGGTGCGGCGCCCTGCTGATCAGGAAGTCCAGGTCGAAGGCGGTCCGCCGCATGTCAGACAGGATCTTGACGCTGCTGGGCGTGAAGCCGTCCCCGTGCCTGGCCGAGTCGTGGTACTCGTCCAGGACCCGCTGAAGCAGCTCGCAGTACCGCCTCGCGACGGGCCAGTGGCGGCCCATGTCGCGCAGGGCGTCGACGAAGAAGGTGATCTGTGGGCCGACCTTGTGCTCGACCGTGGAGCCGTGCACTAGCAGCACGCGGGCGGCCACCCAGAGGGTGAAGGCGAAGGGCGGGCCCAGCTTGGAGAGGAGATTGTTGCTCAGCACAAACTCGCCCAGCGCGGCGATGTTCTCGACCGCGCCGTGGCAGCGCTGCGAGGCCGAATACGAGGGGGTGAAGATGGGCGAGCGCGTCGTCGGGTAGGCCGCCGACGAGTGCAGCCTGATCACCGCCGTGTGGTAGGTGGCGTGCAGCATCACCCAGCCGCAATTGAGCGTCTTGGCGCTCCCGGGCTGGAACAGCTTGGCCATGTTGCCGTACTCGCCCGGGAGGCCGAATTTCCAGCTCGTAAGCGTGTTGTCGAGCTCCTTGTACCGCATCTGCCACTGCTCCACGTCGCCCAAGGCCGAGATGTCTACGGGCTGCTTGAGGAACTTGTGTATCTGCGAGAGGATGGTGAGGATCTCGATGTAGTAGCTGAATGCGCCCAGGTTCTCTGGCTTGTTCATCTCGTACTCGGGCGGTGGCTCATCCGGACGGCTCTGCGTTCGAAACCAGCGCGTCTCTACCTTCTGGTTCTTGACCCAGAGGTCGTCTCGGCACGGCAGCGTCCGGTCGATCTCCCGGTCGTCCAGGGCGAACTCGAACGCGGTCGAGATGGTGGCGTACCGATCGAGCAGGTAAACCATCCAGAACAGCCGCCGGCGGGATTCCTCCTCGACAAAGTCCTTCGGATCCGGAAGGATCATAGCCCGGAGGGTGTATATGGAGGTGTAGTTTGGAGAGACGGAGAAGGAGTTGCTCTCGACGGCCAGTCCCAGCTGTACGACCGACCTGGTGATCAGCGCCATGATGTTCCACCCCGGAGGGCCGTTGCTATCGCCACACAGGTCCAGCGCCAATATCACCAGGGCCTGCAGCGCCTTCACCGACGAGTTCTCCATCCCGTAGAGAAGCACCCGCTGCTTCGATATATCGTGGTAATGCCGCCTCCGCTCGTCCGTCAGCCGGGGGTCCGATGAGTACCTAAGCGTCGTCGCGACGATGGCGTGGAGGAGGATCTTGTCCGTCTCCTCCACCACCGACGTGGTAAATAATGAGTCCAGCGTCGTCTTGCGGTGCAGTATTGGGCACCACGTGTTGATGTGCTTGAAGTACAGGTCGACTAGCGCATAAAGCAGGTCGTAAGGAGGCAGCTCTTGATCTGACGACATTTGCGCCTGGTTCTGGGTCATTGTGGACGTCGGCGAGTGCAGCGGAGGCCCAGTGTGTCCCGCACCCCTCGTCCCGTAGTACTCCTGTGTGGCCGCGTTGGGCATACCAGCCGTCAGGTGACCGCCGTGGTTGGGAGGCGATATGCCCGTTACCTGAGACTGGAACCCGTCATTGATGGTTGGCGTCGGTGGTGCGAGGCCAAACTCCATCCCCTGTGATACAGCTGGGTACATTGACGGTTTCTGCACAAACAAGGCCGTCTCCGCCTGGGGGGTCCGCATGTTGTCCGTCCTTGGGAATATGGGCGGTGCCGCCTCCCTCGGCGTGCCATGGTCACTCGGCAGGCTCGGATTGCTGCCGCGGACGCTTGGGGGAGCATTTGGGTGGTGAAACCCGAACGACTCGTGCTGGCTACCGTCGATAGACGTCTGTAGGATCTCCGAGTGCGTTCGTATGATGGCCTCGAGCTTGTCAAGGCGCTGCTCAAGCTCACGTCCGTAGCCGGCGCGCAGGCCGGGCTTTTTTCTTTCCTTGTACTCGCATACTGCCCCATTGCGGCTGCACCACCCGCAGGAAGGCTGCCCGCGATCGCATTTCACCTGGGGAGCAGGACCATTTGTCAGCCTTCAGCGCTGGTCGGGCCCCGATTGCAAGTGCCGCGGGCTTGGGTGGTGAGGTCGCGCGAAGACAACCAGGTGCGCATACACGGAGCCGCCCCGTGTAGCATAAGGTCCGAAGGTGCACAGGGAGGCCACAGGAAGGCCCAAGTGAGTAGGTAGGTGGGGAGCAAGAGAGCCCTTGGGCCTGCTACCAATTCAACTCTGAAACTCACCTTTCTCTGCTTGCACAGCTCGCATCTAGGGATGGCATGGTCAGCAGTGAGCTTCCTCTGCTTCTCGGGTGGGGGTGACGCCGCCCCATCGGAGCTGTCGTCTTGTGACGAGACATGGTTGGACGCGTGGGAGGCATCGCCCACTTGTGCAACCACTATCGTCGGCTGAGACATGATGAAACATGAGAACAACACAAGACAGCCGACGGGCGCACCGGAAGACGGGTGAAATGGGAGGCGGGCAGATGGGCAGATGGGCAGATGGGAAGGCGCGAGACGGGGGCGCGAGTGGGAGAGAACGGGGATTGCCAGGTGAGAGATGGGCGGGGAGGCAAGGCGAGCAATCTGGCAAGGTGACATACGAGACGGAGATGGGCCTCTTGCGTTTGCCATTCCGGACGATATCTAGATGATCGTCCGCCTCGTTGTCGGTGCGGTCCTCCCCACTGAGGAGGTTTCCGTCATCGCCGCTGTCCAGCGCCTGCTGATCGCCGCCGATAGGGGACGATTTCGGCTGGCTGCTGTTCCGGGCGTCGGCGGCGGTCTGCATCCTGCCCTGCCTGCTGCCTGCTGCCTGCTGCTCAAATGCTGCTCAAATGCTGCGCACGAGTAGAGGAACACGGGAGACACGATTACGGGAGGCACTGCACGCGCGCGCGGCGTTTCGAGCGATCTCGAGTCGAGAGGGAATGGGAACGGGAGGAGCAACAGGGCGGCCGGAAGCTCGGCATACAGAATTTCGCTGGGAGGTGGAGGAACCTCTCGGGACAATGTTGCGTAGAGCTTCTGGTCGGTCGTACTGTGAGCGAGAGCGCAGACCGGATCCCGGGGGAGAGTGAGAAAAAATAGAAACAAAAACAGCAAATTTGGGGTAAGGCAAACAAGGTAGGGATCCAGAAAGCGGGAACCCTGGGGAAACCCAAACAAATACGGGCAGTAACCAACAAGAGACAAAAAGCGCAGGAGTGAGTGTGGTTGGTCTTCCAGACACAATTCACTCCTGCCTCGGAATACCTCAGAGGATTTCTTCTCCCCCCTTTCTACCAACCCTCCTTGTTCAGTACGGCCCTGGATGAAGCTGTGAAAGGTCTGGAGCAAGTTCCACTTGCCTCGTCAAATTGCAATTTTGATTGCTGATCACTGTCTCCTCTCAAACTACCAACCTATTCGTAGACTAGCTAGAGTCTCCAAATCAGGTCAGACCCCAGCTTGAAGCAGGCTGTACCTGTGGTTCCTTGCCAAGCCGACTCCAATATTGGCTGCCGTCGTACTACTTTTTTCTCTTTCTTCCTTCTATTCGTAGGCAGGTGACAAGCAACAGGACCAGCAGCAACCTGGCTTTCGTCGAGTTGTCAGTGTTCCAGCGCTTCTAGAGCAATGCGGGGAGCCGAGATTGCGGAGGAAAATTGATCGCGGGGAAAAGAGCATGACTGCATGGCTCTGGCATGGCTCTGGCACGACTCTCTGATTTTCTAGGTTGATCTTCCTTGCACTGGGGATCGCCCATGTGGGGTCCCTGCTGACCCTCAACGGTTATTGGGTAGTCCTTTCGCCGAACTGAGGGGGATAGGGATCGTGGTTGTGGGGATAAGGATGCTGAGGAAAAATTTCTTCCTTACCTTGCCTTTCCTCCGCAGCGCCTCAGAGAGCAGTATGGATTAGGGATGCAGAGTGTAGCTAGTAGCTACATGCTCTATACGGAGGATACACTTGGAGTAGAAGCGTTCTGGGCATCCAAACATTTCAGCAGCATCTCAGCGTTGAAAACCCAACCCTCATGGTGGACCCCGACAAATTGTTGTCCTGAGGTTGATATGTATCTCGGCCGAATCGCAGAATCTCTTCAAAGTCCTTCCTTAAATTTAGTACCGTGGCGCCTCCGTTCTTTCTCGCTTGTTCCCTCTCACAACCCCCCTTGGGCTGCTCCAGTTTATGGGTTGGGGCACTTGAGGGTAACCGGTGGAGGTGGGAGAATGGCACTCCACTTAGACTGGTTGAACGGTTCGAGTGTCGTGGAGGCGTCTGACACTCTGACCCGAGCACCGTCCGTCTGCTGTGGCATGATCTAACGTCCGTATCTCAGGCTTTTATCATCCCTTGTGTGGGAGAGGGAAGCGGGAAGCGCAAGAAACAGATACACGCCGGAATCTTGCCTAGGCCATGAATAAATCTGAAACCCTTTGGTGCTCCCATCACAGCAAAGTTCCATGCGCCGACGGTCACTCGATATTGAAGGAACAGGCAAACTTGCCTGAGTGTGCTGCTGAATTCCAACTGAATTCCAACAAATGCTGGTGACAGAAACCGAGCTGTTGCTCTTCGAGAGTGGTGTCCTCACTCCTCAGCAGCAGCGATTGTGACTGAGTGGATGTCGGAGGCACTGTGCGGAGACGCCAAGGAACAACTATACTTGGTACTACGTATTAGAGTAACCAGACGTTACTCCGTCCATGGCTGGCGCCTCGGATATCCAATCGCGCTGGCTGGCTGCTGATTTCCCCATGAGATGGTGTCAGGCTGCCAACGTTGCTTTTTTAGAGTTCGTCCGTCTCCAATTGCTTTCGTCCACCAATGCTTTTTCATGACCTTACCAGCTCCGTAATCACAGCATCTTGCCAGCATTAGCTCCCGCTGTGCCAATGCGTTTACAAGCTTGTCTGCCTACAAGCACAAACGGTCTTTCAGCGCTTCAGTCTGGAGCGGTTGACCCCAGAAAACCGGATCTCAGAAAGCAGAGCCCAGAAAGCATTGGGTCCACGACAGGAGCCACCGAATCGACGAATCGACGATCATGGACCGGCCTGTACATGCAGCAACGCAGCAGTGCAGCATCTGCAGGCCGTGTGATCAGTTGAGCATTCGAGGCCTGGATTGGACTTCATCAATCCTGACGGCATGCTCTACGTGTCCATTGGCTAGTTGTGCTGTCTATGCCGCTGCACAGCTAGCTTGCAGGCATGCAAAAAGGACCGGACTGGGCGGGCGAAGTTGCTGGCCCGTCTGTTCTGAATTTCTGGCCACTCGACCTTGAAGACTGGCCGTTCGGAACGGCGGGGATATCAACAAACTTCCTTGCGTGCTCCTTCTCCTGAGTGCTGGCTACTGTACCTACTTACTTACCTCTCGACCGAACAGTACTATCATAGAGCCTTTTCTACCGACCTCCGTGCCTCCGTGCCTCCGAGGTCCCTAAGGACCTCAGATCAATGACTCGAGTGAGCCCGAGGTCTTGCATCGGGAGCCAGAGTTTCCGCAGCAGTCGGAGCGGCCGCAAAATTCCGTGCCTACGCAGTAATCACAGTGTGGGGCGCTTTCACTAGGATCCCGAGTTCTCGATCTAGGTACTGCTAGTAAGTTCACGCTCCAAAGGCAAGTCTGGCCTTCGGCAGGAGAACCCAAGAGACGAGGGTCGGGGCAACAACCACCGACTCAACCTCGAAGCACCTCAACAAAGCCCCCACCATAGCCAGACAGAAGGTTGTTTCAAAAAGGACGCTTGGCGGGTGCGGTTTCTGCGGCTTCCTGCTTGCTTGCCAATGCTTTCCTCATCAGCCCTTCAGCCCCTTCCTTCCTCCCTGCTCATAGCTGCTCCTCATCCTTGCCCTCATAAGCTATAAGCTCCGGCCAGCCAGCGCGGTAAATAGCTGAATCGACCTCCCCGATCACGGATCCTACCTCTTGGTGAGAGCATTAGGACCAACCCGGGCTTGACATCTGCCCAGCCTCAGTCTACGTTCGCCCTCTCTGTCAATTGCTCTTCCGCAACCCACGAGCGGCCTGGGAAGTTCTTGAACTTTGGTGCCGGCGTTGCTGCCCCATCTTGGTTTTGGTTTTGCTTCCGTTGGATTCTCGTACACATCCTCTCATCCCTTGCTATGGCTTCTGTTAGAGCTTTCCCCACAATCAAGGCCGTTAGGTCCTTTGTGATCGGCGGCGTCGGCTCAGGTGAGTACCATCTTGTGGCTCTTTATGGACTCTTTATGGACTCTTCAGTCTCCCTTCAACTCTGGAGAGCCGAGATGCCGTTTCTAGTCTAACGGCTCTTTCGTCTCAGGTGGCGACTACCACAATGTTGAGGGTGGCCATTGGTAAGCAGCACACTTACTCTCAATGTTTCCGACATTCGCAACATAGCATGCTAAACACAAGTTGCCTTTGCAGGCTGATCGACTCCCCTATTTCCACCCCGTGCTCGAGATGGGAGAAATATCGCCAATCGCGGACGAGCTGGGGCATCAATGTCCTCGGCTCGTTCTTTGTCGAAATAGAAGGGTCGGACGGCACGGTGGGCTACGCCACCGGATTTGGAGGTAAGGCTCATCGCCGTTCTCGTGGGGCGAGCACCTAGTATGGAACCGAGTCTCGGGTCTCAGGTCTCAGGTCTCAGGTCTGAGAGAATCCCGCTAACCTGGCCTTTCCACTCGTCATCCTCAGGCCCACCTGCTTGCTGGCTGGTCCACCAACACTTCGAGCGATTCCTGATCGGAGCCGACCCGAGAAATACCAACCATCTGTTCGAGCAAATGTACAGGGCGTCGATGTTTTACGGACGCAAAGGCCTTCCCATCGCCGTTATCTCCGTCATCGATCTCGCCATATGGGACCTGCTTGGCAAGGTCCGAGGCGAGCCGGTCTACAAGATGATTGGCGGCGCAACAAAGGAGAGACTTGACTTTTACTGCACTGGACCGGATCCGGTGGCGGCCAAGGAAATGGGCTTCTGGGGTGCCAAGGTGCCCCTGCCGTACTGCCCCGAGGAAGGGCACGTGGGTCTCAAGAAGAACGTCGAGTTCCTGCGCAAGCACCGGGAGTCTGTCGGCCCAGACTTCCCCATCATGGTTGACTGCTACATGTCCCTCAACGTGCCGTACACGATCGAGATCGCCAAGGCCTGCCTCGACCTCAACATCAACTGGTGGGAGGAGTGCCTGAGCCCAGACGACACGGACGGCTTCGCGCAGATCAAGCGTGCCCACCCGACTCTCAAGTTCACCACGGGCGAGCATGAGTACTCCCGCTACGGCTTCCGTAAGCTCATCGAGGGGCGAAACCTCGATATCATCCAGCCGGACGTCATGTGGCTCGGTGGCCTGACGGAGCTGCTCAAGGTCTCTGCCATGGCGGCCGCCTACGACATCCCCGTCGTCCCCCACGCTAGCGGGCCGTACAGCTACCACTTTGTCTTCTCGCAGACGAACTCCCCCTTCCAGGAGTACCTGGCCAACTCGGCCGACGGCAAGTCCGTCCTGCCCGTCTTTGGCGACCTCTTCCTGGACGAGGTGATCCCCACCAAGGGTTATCTGACCACAGCGGACCTGGACAGGCCGGGTTTCGGCCTCACGCTGAACCCGGCCGCGAGGGCCAAGCTCATCCCCGCCGACTACCTCCTCACCCCGCCCCCAGCGAAGACGTTGAGCATGCCGAACGGTTCTCAGGAGGCAAAGGTCGACGCTGGGCCGAAGGTGGCGAAGGCCGACACTGTCGCAGCTACTCAGGTCGAGGAGAAGACGGCCCCTGTTGCGGCCGAGGCCAAGGCGACCGATGAGCCCACTGAGGCGAAGATTGATGGCACCAACGGTGTCATGGACGGCCTCGTGCACAAAGTCGAGGAGCTCACAGCCGTATAAGCAGCCAGATATATTGCCACATTTTTCACATGTCTTTTCACGTTCATTTTCTTTTTACATGTTTTTTCCATGGCAAGACGACTACTCTTTTCTCCCGGCAATGGCCGTACATCTTCCACCTTTGATGATTAACGTTACTGGTGGCATCCTGTGAATGGTGGTATTTCCTGCTTTCAGCGTCCATATGGTCGTTTACAGATAGATTGTGTTGTCACCCTGCGTACTTGGGTAGCCTAGGATACCTCTATACAAGTTGGCTTTGTGCTGTCAATATAGTCGGCTGTGATTTGTTTTCTTTTCAAACTTCGGATATTCTGCCTAGAACCATAGTAATGGTCATGTGAACGAAGTTAATTAAAATCCGAAGCTCGGCAATCTAGGTTAAGGTAACCTACGCACCGTGGTTGGTACCTGATTCGCCCGAAGCTACACACATCTACACACATCGCGGATGGCCGCATCGCCAAAAGGATCAATTGGGTGTGGCGGGTAAGGTATCTAGACGGCGGCTGGCAGCTAACGGCTAACGCATTCAGTGGCTTGCCCGGCTACCTTGGTACTGCGTACCTTTTGTAGGGACCTATTCGGGTAGCTAGCTCTGCTGCTAAATCCCGCCCGGTTTGAAAATTCCGGGCTCTTCTAACCCTCAATCATATGGAGGCTCGAAATGCTTACTTACACTCCTTCCAAATTCCATATTTCCGTCGCTCGATTGATGGTGGAGAAAGCCGACGTCGTGGTATGGATGAAAGAAACAAATCGCTCGCTATGTATCACCCCGAGGACCGCGGGGTCGGCCCTTGTCAGCGGTTCTGTCTAGAGCCTAAATGTGGTCCATTGCTCCATCATCCCGTCTCTTCCAGTCCATCGGCAAGTCATTGTGCAACTTGTCCCGGCATGGGGACCCCACTGGTACCCCACTGGTACCCCACTGGTACCCCACTGGTACCCCACTGGTACCCCACTGNGGTACCCCACTGGTACCCCACTGGTACCCCACTGGTACCCCACTGGTACCCCACTGGTACCCCACTGGTACCCCACTGATGCACTGATGGGGGGTAGCTCTGGGGATGGACCAAGCTTCGAGGGCTCTTGAGCAACCCGACGAACAATATTGGACATCCAAAGCCTGAGGAGCCCGGCATCAAGTCCAGAGTTTTTGCTTCCTGCTTGACTTGAGGTGATAATGCAGCATCGCAAGGCCCGTGTATTCTATAGTGCCTATAGTGCGGGCTACTCTTGATTCAACCCATTAGGTATCCTTCCTGATCATCCACCTGCTCACAATTCTTCGAACATAAGCTTGAAAGCCGGGCAGCTCAGGACTCATTACGCCCCAAGGGCACCTAGCTTACATACCCACCTACCTATATTGCGGGCAATTTACACGAAAACTTCCAGCCCATTCGGCCCGGGGCAGTTCCTAAGCCTAGCCTAGTCACAGTTCAAATACTACGTACATCACTATACGTAGGACAGAGCACCCCGGCGTTACAAGGAGGACAAAAGAGAGACATTCACTCGGTCTAGTTGGCCAACCAACTAAACCAGACCAAAGGGAGTAAAACGAACTCCACACCATACCCAGAGAGAAGGACAAGGAAGGAGGCTTGGAAAAGACCCGTGCCATCCCACCATGGCGCCAGCCAACCTCCTCACCGGCAAGACGGCCATAATCACGGGAGGGACGACGGGCATCGGTCGCGCCATCGCCCTCGAGTTCCTCCGGCAGGGCTGCTCCGTGGCCGTGAACCACCTGGACCTGGAGCGGGACAAGCCTCACCTCGACTCGCTGCTGGCCGAGGCCGAGGCCGTCACGGCGGCTGCGGGCGCGGGCGCGAGGCTGGCCCACCTGGCCGGCGACGTGCGCGAGCCCGAGACGGCCGAGCGGCTGGTGGCCTTCGCCCTGGCCGAGTTCGGCACGGGCCGGCTGGACGTGTGCGTCTCCAACGCGGGGGTCTGCACCTTCGCCGAGTTCCTCGACCTGCCCGCCGACCTCTTCACCCGGACGGTGCGGACCAACCTGGACGGGGCCTTCTACGTCGTCCAGGCCGCCGCCCGGCAGATGGCGAGGGGGCAGTCCCCTCCCGGGGGTTCCATCATCGGCGTCAGCAGCATCAGCGCCCTCGTCGGGGGAGCCTTGCAGACGCACTACACGCCCACCAAGGCCGGGGTGCTCTCGCTCATGCAGAGCACCGCCGTCGCCCTCGGCCGCCACGGCATCAGGTGCAACGCCCTCCTGCCGGGCACCATCAAGACCCAGCTCAACGAGGAGGACCTGGCCGACGAGGGCAAGAGGAGGTACATGGAGGGGAGGATCCCGCTGGGCAGGACCGGCGAGACGACGGACCTGGCCGGCCCCGCCGTCTTCCTCGCCTGCGAGGAGCTGAGCGGCTATGTCACCGGCGCCCAGTTGCTCGTTGATGGCGGCTTGTTTGTGAACCTGCAGTGAGGGACTGAGGGTTAGGGCTCTGTAGTGGGGTTCAACCCTTTTGGCAGCGGTAGCTAGGTAGTAATCTATATGGACTTTTTTTCTTCAATTTGTTCTTCTTTCCTTTGCATCCATATCTTTATTTCCTCAGGGAATCGATGGGCGACTCGGGTGAGCAACCGCTGATGCGCGCCATGTCAAGGCTGCCGTTAACATGCCTCTTACGGAGAGTGCTATTGATGAGCCAGACTCCTCCCCTTCTTCCTGTGCGAAGAGAGCCCGATATGACACAAGAAGCAACCCCCCCAGGCACCGACCCTGAAAACGCGCCTGCGGCATGGTGCCGAAGATGATATAGCACAAGAAATCCTCGGTGACGCAGTTCCGTCCCAACCCGCCCCTTTTTCGAGTCCATCGCAGAAATATTACCATAGGTCTAATTTGCCCCCTTCTTTTTTTCTCTTTTTCTCTTGCTTGCCAGCAGGTTTTACAGGGTTACCCAGCAACATCGCAGGGATGTTTGATTATAACGCACAGAGAGAAGACTTGAACCAAAAGAAGAAACTTAAAAGAGATCACTAGTGGTGAGAAATGTCCGGCCTCGCCATTCTTTCATGACGATATGTAAAGGAAGAGACAGAGGGAGAGGGAGAGAGGCAGGCAGATAAAGAAGAAGGGGCAAGGAGAAGAAGAAGGTAAAAAGGGGTATAGATAATTCCACGGCCTGCCCGAAAGGAAAGAATGTAAACCCTCGCGCCTTTTGCCATCCGTGGATCACTAGGCTAAATCAGCAACCAGGGAATATCAATACCGGATCCAACCGACGAGATTATTACTTGTCGTGTTTGCCGGTAGCCTCTTTCTTCTCGCCCCCACCGCCCTCGGACGTCCTGAGGAAGAGGTCCCTGAACTGTGCGTTGCTCTTCGGCGCAGGGGCCGCAGCAGCGCCATTGGCAGCAGCGAAAGCACCCCGGTCGGTGGGCGTGGCGCTCGTCGCCCCAGCCGGAGCAGCGCTGATGGGCTTGGGGAATCCCAGCCCCCTCTTCGGCGGCTTCTGCCCTAGCACGGGCCGGGTGAGGCGAGACGGGGCTAGCATCAAGGCCGAGGTGTTCTTCGCGGTCGGCTTCTTCCCCTCGCCGGCGCCCTTCGCCTTGTCGACACCCCTAACATCGTCGCCCTTCTTCTTCTCCGGCTTCTCCGCCAGCAGCTCCACGACTGCACCCGTCCGGATGACGCGCCCGTCGAGCTCGACCCCTTCCAGGGCGAGACGTGCCTTGCCCGCGGCGGCCTGGTTTGCCATCTCGACGATGGCCCCGCCGTGGTCCGGCCGCAAGACGACTTTCCGGACGACAGTGGCGTCATCGCCACCGACGCCGCCGCCGCAGTGCTTCTCGACGAGGGCGCGCACCCGCGCGTCGTTCACGGTGTCTGAGATGCCGATCAGTGCGAAGGTGCGCAGGTTGGGGGGCTCTTTCGAGCGCCCTCCGTCTCCACCGCTGGGCTGCCGCTGCCCATCGGCCATGGGAGCGTCGCCCTCGCCGTCCCGCGGAGAAGCGAC
>PYSP01000567.1:0-12037 GCA_003049395.1 Pseudohalonectria lignicola | reverse complement strand
GATCCCGACCTTAAGAGAAAATCTCCCCGATTGATCGAGGCCTCAATAACGACAACAAGAACAACCTTTTGCAACAACTCAATCAGGTAGAGTATAATTATTTAAAGGTTTTTGAAGAGGGGTAGGTAGTCATGTGTTTAGTCACGAGTCTTATCACAACCAACGGACAGGCTGGTTTGAAGAAGTGAGGATTCTCGTGAACGCACTGACCTCATAGTATTATGAATCACTCAACCTGTCTCCCAAGGTCTTTCCCATACCATGCATTCAACTCGGATCAGCCGTTCCCTTCCGTTGGCTGTTGTTACTATCGTGCTGCGGATTCTTGGGAGAGAATCACAAGATTAGAACTCGGAGTCCGGGTTTGCTGCTGGGTCACAGATTTCCTAGCAGATACCACATTGTGTCTCCTTGGAGAGGGCGGAAATGGGCGCGGGCCGTAGGAATTGCCATCTATTTGCCTCAGTTCCTCTGGCTGATTGTTCTATATCCTGGGAGTGGGAAATGGCGGTCTAGATATTCTACCTGCTAGAAACCCTGTTAATCCCGTTGCCAGGTAGATCGACGTCGGTGCCTTAGGCTTGTGGCGGCTGCCGCTTACGGCGTCCACAGGAGTCGGCGACGATGACAGCGCCTTGACATACTTGGGCTTGAATGATCTAAAGTCATCTGCGCGAGCTAATTCGTTAGGACTAGCCGTTGTCTTCATGAGGGTTTTAAAGCACTTTTGAAACCCACACAAAAGATTTCTCAACAAACAGGACACTGGAGTACACTGACCGTCTACTCTTTTCCTCCTCACCTCCAGGCCGCTGGTATACTGTAAATGTCCAGAGCAAAAACAGTCGATTGTGCGAGATACACATGAATCTCCGGTACACCCGTCAGATGTCCCACGGTCCTGAGAACAGGGCACTTGTAGATCAAAAGGGGCGTTCTTGACACCAATCCGTGCTCTCATGTTGTGATGCGTTGTGTGAAGCCATTGTACGAGCCAGAGGGAGTGTGGGCAGCATTAACACTTACACGTCCGGCAGAGCACTGCTGGGATTGAACTATTATCAAGACACACCCAACAGGGTGATTTGCTGCCTCAAAACAGCGACACAGTCTGTGATCTTACGCAAAAGGTCCTGTGTGAAACCTCCGCGCTCCGGATGGACAAGGATGCTAGGGCTGAGATCAGTCGTCATCAGGGCGATTTTAGCTAATGCACGTAGATCAGATCTCACAAGTCGTCGATCTGTGCCCGTGAACTTCGATGACAAACAGGGATGAGCGGAGCCAATAGATTCGGCAAAGTTCCTCGCGGTGTAGGCCGGCAGGCTCGGCATGCTCGCGTTTGAACTTCGAATTAGAAAAGAAGAAAAAAAACATGGGAGTCTAAATGCCGTGGTTCCTCAGGTCGTGTTGCGCAAAATCAGTCCAGGCGTTCCAGGTCATGGTGTCCGCGTCATGTGGTTGTGCTGGAGCAGTGGGGTTCCGTAACGCGGTAGGTATACTTCCCAATTAGGTCTCCCGCCTCAGCTGAAAATAGGTAGGTAGGTATGTAGGTGGAAATAGTGGAAGACGGATCTCGTCGACTTCCTGCCCGTGGTCTTGACCGCTCCTTGGGCCTTGGGCTGCTCATGGTCAGGGAGGTGTGTACCAGTTCGGTCGGACGCTTGAACACGAGAATTGCGGCCTTAGACTCCAAGACACCAGGCCTCGGAATGCAACAGTCGCTAGGGTTGCCCTACTTTTCGTACCAACGGCTGCACTCCACGTGCATTCTAAAATCCCGTGTTCTTCCATCAGTGGAATGTTTGCCCTGAATGCAACGCTGGACCTCCTACTGTACGGTCTGGTACTACCTCACTTAACTACCAACTACTACCATCGTCTCGCCTTTTGCAGACCGCCTTCAATATCACTGGCCCATAGCGGCCAGGTGACTTGGCTGCGTACGAGTATACTGCTAGGAGAGAGTTGTCCTACTAGGATTTTCGGGGCTGCCGAACTCCAAGCTGCCAGATGGAGCAGATAAAGGAGACAGCTCAGGACAGAGGGTACGAGATTACGTAGGTGAGTCTGGAGGCAGAAAGCGTTGGGAAGCTTCACGGTGACGTACAGGAGAACCTGGAAATAGATTAATGTTACGAGATTTAGCTAATTGTGTCACCCCACTTAATGCACTGACTACCATCCCTAGGTGGGTACCGCTACTCGCTAGGTGCCCAAGCTACGGCCTAACTCGGCCCGGCCTAACACCCCTTTGAATTTTCCGCTGCCATTGACAGCAACAGGGCAGTTGGATTCCGGCATTTAGCGCTGTTAGCACACCCGCTGCCTACTAGGATTCCCCGCAAATGAGGCACCAACCCGCTCAAGGGAGCCGTTAGGCTTCAGTTACTTCCCGCATTTAACGACTGAATTTTAAGCGGGTAAAGCATGCGAGTTCGTTGGATCATTGGAGATCTTTGCAGCGGCTCAAGGTCTCGTGGCGGCATGGTTGACCCGGGAATTCTCCCACCCCCTTCGAATACGAGGTGGGCTCATACAGCTCTCCAATTATCCCCTCACCACGTCGATCCTAACCGGCAGCGGCATGCAAATTGCAGTCAGCCTGGTAAGATCTGGAATTGATGAGCAGGCAAGACATGCGGTATGCAGAGGTCCTCCCTCTGCTGACGAGTGGCTGGGGTTCATCAAGGTGATCCCTCCTTTCGCCTTTCCTCCTCGGTCTCCTCCCTCTGTCCATCATCTCGTGACCGGTCATCTCGAAAAGCTCTGACAGACTTTTTCGCCGAGCCGTTGTCATCATGGCCCCGTACTGCGCTACCACCCGGTCATGAATACGGGCTAATATGGAGGCTCGCATATTTCCTCGTAGACGAGAATGGATCACTGGTGGATCGAGATGGAGAGCTCGCTCCATGAATGGTTTCCGAGGTGACGTAGCATCGGAGCTGGAATATGATGCCATTGGAAGGGGGAATACAGGTCAACATAAAGTCAGGTTGGACGAGACCAGAGGCATATAAAGGGGGAAGGGCTGGACTCTTCGGACTGGTTCTTCCCTGTCATCCTCCATCAACACCAATAGCAGCAATCGTTTCACTCGTTCAACCATCATCCTCAGCATCCACCATCCGGAATCACAGGTCACTGCCACTTGACCCGTCACCAATACAAGAACAAACACAACACCCTTTACGCAAACAAGCCAAAAAAATGCAGTTCACCACCGTTCTCGCCCTCCTCGCCGCCACGGCCGCCGCCGCCCCAACCCCGGCCGAGTCCGTCTCCATGGTGGCTGCGGTCCCGCAGTGGACCATCACCTCCTTCAGGCGGACCTGCAACAGCGCCGACACCTCGTGCACCATCAGCTTCGGGGTGGACACGCACCTGGCGCCCATCACCCCCTGCACCTACACCATTACGGCGAGCTCGCTGGCCAGCCGCGCCCCGGCCAACGGCGTCACCTGTGGGCCCTATAGCGTCACCTCGGGCTGGTCCGGCCAGTTTGGAGAGGGCAACGGCTTCACCGTCTGGTCCGTCGTCGACTGGAGCAAGAGGCTCATCACCTGGCCCTCGTACTCGGACAGGCAGCTCGTCAACGGCGTCGTCGTCGTCCCGGACCAGAGCTACGCCCCGCAGACCCTGGCTTAGGTCCCCTGGGGGCCGTGGCGGATTCGGGGTTGGCTGTGGTTGATCGTCGGCGTCAGGCAGGAGATATGCCCGAGCCGCAAGGTCGGGCTGGCGTCGCTCTTTTCAGCATGGTTACAACTGGGGGATTCCTCTTGTAATCATGGAGAAGGTTTGGCTTGGGTTACACGCGCCTGGGCAAACGATTCCATAGATGTCAACAGAATAATGTAATGTGTTTATGCCTTTATAAAAATAGTGTCCATGTTATAACATGCGATGGTTGGGATGATTGCTCAAGCGCAAACCTTCCCATCTGGAATATATGTGAAAATTTGCATGTAGCCCCAAGAAATCAACAAGGCCCAATGACCCAATCCCTAGGACTTGGGGATCTCGAGCAGCCTCAGACAACTATGTAATAATACCTCTTTGCGACATCGTACTTGCCTAGGGCAACACCGACCTCGCGCCGCGTTACGTAGGACCGAACCCGGATTCAGTCCCTCCGGGCACCCGCAGACCGGCCGGCGTTGGTCTTGACGGGTCTCGCGCATGCGATCCCTGCATATGGGCAGCCAACGGAGCCCCCGCCGCCTCGGAGCCCCCCGCAGAGGCACGACAAGGCAGAGGGGGGCTATCCTCAGATGTTTCGCCGGGAGGGAGCGACAGTGTTTTTCTCAATCCGGAAGGCGGCAGACGGCGTGCGACCGGCTGGCCCGCTGGTCGCGTCCGCCTTCACCGGCGGGGCCGTATCGCGCAGCGTGGCCGTTGTCTCAACCAGTGAGAGCAAGGGAGACAGAGTCAGGTACGTGCGTAAGACCCTTGCGTTCCCGCGATCTGGGTCCTTCCGGGAGGACGGACAAGGGCCGGCGGGGGTTGAGGGGTCGTGCGCGCTGTTGTCGGCCGGCGCGACGATGCAGGCGTAGTAGGTCTTGCGGCTGCCCTCGAGCTTCTGCGAGTGCTCGGCGTCCTCCCCGCCAGTTCCGCCGCCATCAATGGCGTCCAGCCTTGCTCAAAGCTCAAATACAGCAAGGCCAGGGCGAAGCGTTGAGAGGCCAACTTGCTGTCGATACTTAGGATGATCGGCGATCTTGTCCTCCCCGAGGTCAATTACGGCATCCTTCAGGGGCACCCGCATGGCATCCATCGGGAGCACCCACATACCAACCACATCCTTTACCTCCCCCTCCAGCGTCCCAGATGTCGTCGCGTCGGCGTGCCCACCATGCCTCGGAACCACAGCCCTCCACCTTTTCTTCTGCTGTTCACGTAGGAAATTCTGAAGCGTCTCCGACGTCTGTACCAGGCAGCTACCAAGGATCGACCAGTCCTCGCTCAAGCACGCGTAAAATCGAAGTGCGGAATCGGGAACCCGCCGCGCGCCGAAGCGCGCTTCGCCTGTTCTCCAAGCCTCACGACACCACCACGGATCTTTAGGGTACTCGAGGTGGTCAAAGTTGATAGGCCTCGGGTCACTCTCTAGCCAGTCGAAGAACCCAACTGACTTGTGGTACAGGAGAGGGATTCCGCAGTTCAGGTGGTCCTCGCCTCCTCCTTCCTCGACATTCGTGGGTAGCATCATATCCGGAGCATCCCGCATTTCGAAGACGCAAAAGAGGACCCGGAGTTTATCTTGGGCGATATCGACGAATGACGCGACTGCTGCTGGGTGGAGCGTTGTCTTTTTACCGAGGATGTACCTCATCTCGGCCCCATTTGCTGTGGGCCAGACTTCCTTAAGGTACACGAGGGATCTGCGTTTCAAAGCGAGATTCCTGATACCAACGTCCCGCTGATCGTAGGCTCTGGCGTCGTGAAGGAAGTCCAACAGCAGTGGCAAATACACTATGTTGTCAATCCACACCAGATCGTACTTCGAACTCAGATAAATGACCTTGTCTTCGTGCCGGGGGAACCTAAGGTGGATGCGATAGAAACTGAGCGAGGCTTGCCTTGCCTCGCTGTTGACGCTCAATAGTGGACTCAAGGACGAGCCATAGTCCTCAATGGTCAGAGCGTAAGGGCGCCCAGAGACCGTCTTGCCTAGTCCGTTTTTGGCTGAGTAATAGCCCTGGGGGCCGTACCCTTGACACTCCTTGGTCGCATTAAGCCGCAGCTTTACGAATCGAAATCGGCGAAGGAACAGCGACCAGATGTGAAGGCGTAGCTCAAGAGGCAGTCGAGGGAAATGATGGAAGGCAGCGCTTGCCGAGACAGGTGGGAAGTGAGAGTCGTTAAAGAGCTCTATCCTCTTAGTCTGCACGTCGTCTGCCATGATAGTGGGGTAGGTACTTAGGTACGTAGGTAAGTAGGTAGGTACCTAGGCCTAGGTAATGAATGGTAGTTTGACGTCGAACTGCCAAAAATTCCAACCAAAATAGGTTGCAGAGGAGAGTTGTGTTTAGATGATGTCTGGTGTTGTTAAAGACATGGCCATAGGTTGTTGAAAAAGTAGATCCTTATGTAAGGGGGTGGCGGAGATCCCTCTCGTTCTAGGGAGGTGCCTGTACTCGGAGTAGGTGGCCTGATTCGCGCCAACCACACTGCTGTGGGCAACAACATATTATGTAACCTCCTGATGGCCTTGTGATTCATGCTCCCGGTCTCGAGTAGTCCAGACCTTCCACGCACTTCCAGACCTCGCGAACCAACCGCTCTTGGCCCTGTCGACCCGTTTCACCCGCTGATGGTCCTGCAGGTCTGAGATAATGTCAGTAATGTTGGATGATTCGCCAGCTTCGACTCGGATAGAAACTCACCTGATGGCCAAATACAGCCGCCCGCCGAGTTTGGCCTCCTTTATCTCGGCTGTTTCTGGATCTGGAGGAGGATTAGCGTTTGTGACCAGTCCGCCTGCTTCCACCAGAATGGCAATTCCGGCAGCGACATCCCTAGGGAGGTAGTCAGGTAAATGATGATCAGCTCGACAGTCCACTCCAGGTAGTCACGGGGATGAGGACTCATACCATTCCCAACAGCCGCCCTCCCACCATATGTCAAAGGAGCCTGCGGCGGTGTACGCCAAATCCAGTGTCGCGCTGTGTATCATGAACACCCCTAGTCAGCTTCCGTCCACGCAAATACCCGACAGAATGGTAGGCAACACCATTAGCAAATCACCACTCACCTCCCAAGACTCCGTATCCCGTGGACCATACCACCTTTCCCATCCCTTCCCCCAACCTCAGCTGCCATATTAACGAAGCTGGCCACCTTGCGATGCAAGTTCCCACCATCGATATCTCTCCTGTCCTTTCCCCATTCGCAGGAGAAGATGCAGCCCTTCGGCGCGTTTGCCGGAATTGGGGGCACGGGATTCCGGACCAGAGGCAACTTCAGACTCTCGTTCAGCCATGCACCCTTTTCCTTACAGGCAGAGAAGAGCTGATTCATAAAGGGGGCATATATCACCCCGACAACGGGTCTCCCGGCGAGAACGAACCCGATGGAGACGCAGAACATCGGGAAGAGGTGGGTGAAGTTGACGGTGCCGTCCAGGGGGTCGACAACCCATGTCGGAGAGGACGCATCCACGAGGTACTCCCGTGAGGACCCCGCGGAGTACGTCTCCTCGCCGAGGAATCTAGAAAGGGAGGCTTAGCCGAATTATCCTAGGCGAGGAGGACAGAGGTATGCTCACTTGTGAGAAGGATATTTCTTCGCAATACTCGTCCTGATGAAGGCTTCAACATCTGCAAGGATGACCAACATGACGTTAGCGGTGTGTCGGCGCCAAAAGCCAGCCTCGGTGAGCAGGATGCACTGGGAGGAGGAGGTCGAACTGACCCTCATCCGTCTTGGTCACGATGTCAACCGCGCTGTCCTTCTCAACGAAGCTCTGGCCCGCATTGCCTAAATCGCCTAGCCTAGACTTCGCTGCGTCCATGAGCATCTCCCCCGCATCCTTCCCCAGCTGGACGGCAAAGTCATAGATCTCCTGCAGCTCGGAGTCACTGAATGTAGGATCGGGAAGCATTTTCCAACCAAGTTTCTCGGCTTGTGTAAGGGAACGTAAGGCAGTGGTCAAGTGGTCGTCAGACGTGTGTTAGTGTCTTTCCAGCAGCGAAACATTCTTCCAGCAACTCTTGCAGTCTGATTCCCGGGCCCTCACTTAAGGAGACGCCGAGAACTCCAACCTCCTTGAGAAGCCGACGGAACCCGCCATCAGCGCGGATCAACGCCGCGAGGCGGATCCCCACATCTGAGCCGGCTGGAGCGAGAAACCGGGGTTAGCTCGGGTGTATGGCCGAGGGGAAGAAGACTTATCCAGCCCCTGGCACCCCAAGGCACTGCCCCAAAAATCGCGAACTTAGGACGTCGCAAGGGTGAATCACCTAGGGTGACGGGATCAAAAAATAGACTGATTTAGTGTCTTTTGATCCAGGATGCCTCAATTCTTGATAAGGAGACAGCTACAAGGACATTTCGCATGCTTTTGCGTGCTCGCCTCACTCACCCCGCTGTCCCCTCATCGTTTCAACCCACGTCTAGGCCGGGCCGCCAGCAACAGCCCTGAAAATGACAACTGCAACAATCCTCCTCATCAACGGCCCAAACCTTAACCTCCTGGGCGCACGTGAGCCGCATATCTACGGCTCCACCACCCTGTCCGACGTGGTCTCCGCCGCCCAGTCCCAAGCGGCTTCCCTCTCGGTCGCGCTCGAGCACTTCCAGTCCAACCACGAGGGAGCCATCATCGACCGCATCCACGCCGCGCGCGGCTCGGTCAGCGGGGTTGTCATCAACCCGGGCGCCTACACTCACACGAGCGTCGCCATCAGGGACGCGCTCTTGGGGGTGGACATCCCCTTCGTGGAGGTGCACCTGACCAACGTGCACGCCAGGGAGGAATGGCGGAGGCACAGCTACTTCAGCGACAAGGCCGTCGCCGTGGTTTGCGGGCTGGGAACGTACGGCTACACGGCTGCGATCGAGTTCATGGTGAGGAGGGTGAAAGCGAACGGTGAGGCTAAGCAGTAACCGTAGGTAAAATGGTAAAACTCTATGACGGAGAGACCGAGCGGCGTCCGCTGTGGCGGAGCCTGGGCCGCATCTTAGCGGTAGATTCGGAGAATAATCGGCAATTGATAGCATTAAAAGGTGTCGAGACGAACTGCGGCAGCACAACATCAATAGTGCCCCCGACTAGTAAAAATTTACATATCCTCGTGCTGGCTCTCTCCCACCATCAGCACAATCGCTTCTCCCCTTCTGAGAAATCGCGATGCAGTGACACCTCCGTGATCTCACATGTACGGATTTCTGTCTAGCCCATCTATGCAGTCCAACCCGACCAACGTACGGATTACGCCTTGACGCATGCGCGTCGAAGGCGTCTGCCCTAGGCCGTGTCAAGCGTGGAACTGTGTTCCGTAAGCTCAAGCCTTGGGTGTCACGGGCATGACAATGCTGAGATGAGAGATAATGACTCATAAAGGACATTGCCCGTTTAGGAAATGAGCAAAATGATTCATCCTTGGCGCGACCAACCGCCACTAAAAGCTGACCCCGCCTGTTGGTGGGAACAATGCCCAGGACACATAAAACTGCCAACCGCCACCACCCCCGAGCGTCATACTGGCTCATTTTTTATCCTCATCCATCAACCACCGCCCGCCGGTGCCCTCTAGGTTGTTCAATACATCAGACCCGCCTTGATTCGGGCCTCAAATACGTGAGGCCCTCCCTCAATCCCCGTGTCTCAGCTCCCGTTCATCGCCGACAATAATTGGCAATGTCCGTCCGTACCAACATCGAGCTGGCCGCCGGCGTCTGCCGACTCGCTCAGTGAACATCAATTAATATCCGACTTCGACCTCAACTTCGCCACCGACTTCTCAGCATTGTACAATAACGACCCAACATCATTAATCGGTTCTTCTGACCCCGATTCTTTCCTGTTGCCTTCTTCTTTTGACGATTTGAACTTTTCCCACGACGACAGCCTCAATTCCTGCTCTTTAGCCGATCCATTGCTCCTTGCCTCTTCCTCCCCGCAACTCGACTTCCCTCTGCCGGACTCCACCACGCTGTGGAACGCCGCGACGTTGGAACCCGAGTCCGTGTTCGCATCGACCGAGCTTCTCTCCCGTTCGGCAGCGCCGTCCCTCAGTCCCGAGTCTGCCATCTCGCATGACTTCGATGTCCCATCGCTTGGCGCCTCCAGCGTCTCGTCTTTGAGTGAGTTACCCTCCGTGGAAACACCAGCCGGGCATGGGTTGCCATCCCGCATTACCGTTCATCCACTAATTTTCCACCGCAGGCCCCAAGGAGCATGGCTCTTCGCAGGCAACCTCGCCGATCACGCCCGTGACCCCTCCTACGTCGTCCACCCCGACCTCCACCGCACCCAAGACAAAGCCAGGGAGGCCCCACGTCACTGTTTTCTCCGTGAACCCCAAGAAGCGGAGCCGGGCCCAACAGGCTCAGGCCGGCACCCCATCCGACTTCGGGGCCGGCGCCAACAATGACAACTATGACGATGACGACGTGCAGGACACGGCGGCCGAGAAGCGCCGGCGCAACAACCAAGCAGCCGCAAAGTACCGCCAGAAGAAGCTAGACCGCATCTCGGAGCTCGAGGGCTCGCTCTCGGAGGTCTCCAAGGAGCGGGACGACTTGAGGCTTCAGCTGGCGAAGAGGGACGAGGAGATCAGGATTCTGCGGGAGATGCTCATGACCAGGAAATAGATTTTGATTCGGTTTAGCTACTACCTCCTGTCAATGAAGCTCATGAGTTTAAGATCATCGCGCGTTTAACTGTTCCATACCTTCCTCGTTCGTGTTGTCCTCTAAACACCCGCTCTGTGACCTATCAGCTCTTGGCTGCAAAGTTTCCGATCTCGAGATTGTGAGGAAAGAAATTAATACCATGCCGCCATAATACATAAAGAGAGCAATCAAGCCTTCCAAAAGTCGTTCCCGCCATCAGTTCTGGTATGGACCCGTACGGTTCCCTTGATTACCACACCCTGTACCACAGAACTTTGTGTCCAGTTCGTCTCCCCCTTTCAGCACTGTCCCATCAGGTTCCACCTATCACTCCAGGAAATGCTGAGGAGCCTCATGAAATCCCTGAGGAACCTCGAACATAACTCGAAAATTCTCAACCCCCTGATCTGCACCCTGGGTGGCCACTCTCGCTCAAGTCCCTCAAAATGCGTCTTCTCATTCTCCTTCCAGACGGACAAGAAGGACATGATGGGGATGATCTCAATCCTACCAAGTCGACGCGCCTCTCTCTCCCTCGCCTATATCCTCTCTGAATTGAACCTCAGGTCAACCACCAGCTTCTTGGCGGCCCCAATTTGCCCTTAATTAACTGCTGCCTCCAATGAATGAAGCTCACGAGTTACCATGCAAACCGCCCTGGAAACTGTCCCATCCTTGTGTAATACCGGATGTTATTTGGGGATCTCACGTTCACAATGCAGCATGGGAATGATCTCGACTATGCCAAGTCGACGCGCCGCTTCCTCGCCGATTTGGTCGATAGGTCCAACCGCGCAGTCGGCAAGCAGCTTCTTGGTGGCTTGTATACTTCCTCGGATCTGAGCAGGCATACTGTCTTGATCGACAGGGTCGCGACAGAGGAACATGTCACGCTTGTCCCAGACGCAGTCAACCTCATAGCTATAGGCAGACTCCGACAGCCACCCACGCCATATTAGCTGCTCTTCTTTGGATAGGGAGCAGGAGTGGTCCCTCAAGTATATGAACTTCAGGCTCGGGAGATGAGAGAGCAAGGTGACGCTGGACAGTAACCTCAATCTCTGCTGCTCTGGGCGCGCCAAGGCGAATGGTATCCATGGAATGGATTACAAGGTTTCTGCTTCCATTGAAGAATCCGTGTCGAGGGGATATATTGCTTTCATCAGTCCAGATAACATCTCTGTCTTTGTTGTATCGGATCACGGCCAGGCGCCCCTTCCTCCGGAATGTTTCCCTTGTGGTGAAGGTTAACCTGTTTGGGAAGGCTCGCAAGGCCAGAGCACGCGTCTCTGCGTGGATGGACGAGATGATCCTCACGGGCTTGAGCCGGTTGGCGAGGTGTCGAACATCAAATCTCAGGCGCGAGTCACCCTTGTGTAGGACCGGGTTGGGTTCTAACTGGGAGTGAGTGATGAGGTCGCCGAACCTCAGAAGGCGACGGCTTGATCGAAGTTCGGGACAGAAGCACTCCCAGACCATAGTGTGAATTTCGATGGGGAGCCTGATGAACTGGGAAACCCCTTCCGTTATCTTGCCCACTTTCTCGCTGGGTTCGCCGGGGGTGGGCTCCATGGGGGAGGAAGCAGTCCGCGAGATTGACGGAAGCCCTGATTGAAGAAGAAGAAGAAGATATATTTAACGCCGGGGGGAGCGCAGAGCGCTCCAGGCCTCCCGAGGGGCATGCGGCGTGCAAGAG
>PYSP01000566.1:0-12153 GCA_003049395.1 Pseudohalonectria lignicola | reverse complement strand
TTGTGGGTTATTGGAGTGGCGGTGAGGGCTTACAAGGCCGGTCCAGATGTGGGGCGGTCCAGAAAGGGGTGCCTCGACTTACTCATCAGATGTGGTAGGAGTGACATTTCTTGGTGGCTGAAATAGGCGGCTAACCATTTGGCGTCTTGAACTGGGAGAGCTGCATATGTGGCGCTGAGGCTCCGCGCGTCTCACACACACCCGGTTGAGCCCAGCTACATGCCAACCGAGGTAGGCGCAGACCCAGGTGGCGTTATTGCCCAGCCTCAGCTACCTGAGTAAATGTCCAAGTAGAACGAATGACATTGGAAGAAGCCAGAACACAACCCTAACCCTTGCAGACAAGTTCTCGGGGTTCTAGCTAATCAGCAAACAAACGAGGAAAATAACTGATTACCCGATGCCAGAGACTAATTACTCAACAAGCAAAACTCGATTCCAGCGTCGGTTGTGTTTTTCTGCTGATAAAGCTATGTTGATGCTTTGATTCTGTTATTCTGAGACCTCGAGATTCCACAGGATTCCGCATGCATATCAATTAACTATTCTTCCATCCGGATCATCATTCTCCCCATCACTGAGCGTGGTCGATTATCTGAGGCTGTACTGGGATGGATAATGCCCCTCTCACGCGGTCCATGGCGGATCATGAAGACACCTCGTCCGCGCGCACCACGAGCTTAGATGGGGACCTAATCATGAAGATGAAGATCTTAAAAGACCAATGGGCGCCGCCTTACTAGCCATGTAGAGAGTCGCACTTTCACAGAGCCAAAACAGCTAGAATCACATTAGAAATCAACCACCGCTCTCGCAACTCTGTCCATTGCTGTGTCTAGTTTAAGTTTTACAACGGCCCATCATGTCTCCTTTCCATAAAATCCTCCTCGTCGGCGCTGGCGGTTCCATCGGCAGCCTTATCCTAAGCGCACTTCTCAAGGAACCATCCATATCAGTGACAGTCCTCCAGCGGGCCTCCTCCAAGACCAAGCTCCCCCCGACTGTCCGCATTCTCCAAGTTCCCAACACCTACCCCTCGCCGACCTCGAGGCCGCATTCGCGGGCCAGGACGCCATTGTGAACTGCATGACCACCCTCTCCGTCTCGGACCAGGACCGCTTCATCGACGCCGCCGTCGCCGCCGGGGTGAGGCGGTAATTACGTACCCTCCGAGTACGGCCTGAAAAATATGCGGCCTGAGGCGCAGGCGCTGTGCTCCGCGTTCCGGGAGAAGGGCGCCGTGCAGGCCCGCCTCCGGGGCTCGCCTCCGAGAGTAAGCTGGAGTGGATGTCCATCAGCTGCGGGGCGTGGATCCCGTGGTCGCTCGCGCACAACTTCCTGGGCTTGCACCTCGGGGAGCGCAGGGTCGTGTACTGGGACGAAGGCGAGGGATACTTCAGCTGCACCGCGGAAGAGAACACGGCGCTCGCTGCGGTCAACGCCCTGGTGCGGTTCCCCAACGTCAGCAGGAACCAGAACATCCTGCTGAGCGACTTCGCCGTCACGCAGAAGCAGCTCGTCGCTGAGCTGGAAAGGCAGACTGGAGCCAGCTTCTCGGTGGAGAAGATCGACAACCACATGTTCATCAAGCATAAGCAGGCCGAGCTGGCTGCGGGCAACGTCATGGCCACTTTCGACCTGGTCTCGACTGGGCTGATCACGGGGAGGTACGGGGGGCATTTGGAGAAGGAAGGGGAGATCTTCAATGACAAGCTTGGGCTGCCGAAGTACACGCTGGAGGAGGTCGTTGCTGCTGGGTTGAAGGCGCTGGAACTAATTAGCGAGTCTGTAGAAGAGGAAAGGGGTTCAGGGGTCCTGTGTGGCGGGGTCCTGGTGGGGTCGCTGGGATCGTTCAAGGGTTAGGGCGCCCCTGGCACACTCGATTTGATTCTCAGTAGAGCTCTCCTGGAAACGTGGAATGTAATACACGTAGAAATAGAAAAACATCCCATTGGACTGGGGTATCGTCGTTTTCCCATTCCGCCGTTCTCCCGCGTGGTGGTGATCTGAAATGGTCGAACAGACCGGTCGGATCAATCGACTTCCTCGCTGTGCCTGAAGACCTCCCAGCCGGGGCCCAAAGGCTCACAATGCCGTGCCACTTAGTATCTGATGGTATGGCTGTCTCTTCCTAGTGGATGAGGAATAGTAAGAAAGGAAGATGAAAGGGTTTCATTTTGAGCGTGTACTGTAGAGCTGCTCTAAGCCCTGTATATCGCCAATGGCGTGCTGTTGCGACCGCCTCAGTTTCAGTGAAACGTCGTGGCTCGGGGTATTTAAATACAGTTCGTAAGTCGTAATGTCCGTCCCGAACGTGTGATATCGCTGCATGTCTGGTATACATAATCATTCTGGTCATGACAAAAGAAAGGGAAAGAAAGGAAAAGGGGGGTGGGTAGGAAAAGGGTGGGCTTTGTTCCGTGGCTCCGTCCCGCCAAAGTCGTCAATTGCATTTGCCGCGCCACCTCCTCGGTCATCTAAATCACCAACCCAGCCGTATCGCCGACAAGGCAAACATTAATAGGCTCTTCAACGTCAGCCCCTGGTAGCCACACTCAGGCGCTTTCCTCACCCCTTCCATCTTCAGCCCTTCCCTCGCAACCAGCAGCTCCAGGATCTTGTCCACGTGCGCGGCGTGCTCTTCCATTGTGGAGGAGGCGACCAGCACGACGCTGTCGACCAGCAGGCACGAGGTCTTGTCCAGCCCGGGCTCGGAGTCGAGAGCGCCCCTCAGCTCGTCCTGTGAATGCCGCGTGCCGATGCAAGTGAACAGCCTCGCGTCGCGGGCCGTCGAGAGCGCTGCCGGGTTCGAGGGCGCCCAGACGGCGACATTGGGGAGCATCCGTCCGCTGCCGTCGCTGCCGATGCTGACGGCGCCGTCCGGGCTGATGTAGAACTTGGACTCCATTTTAATTGAATATATTTTATTGGGGTTTTCGGTCTTTTGTGTTTGCCGCAGAGTTGTAATCTGTATTCAATTGTCAGCGGCCTTCGACCTTTTCAAGCGACGCGTTGGAACAGGGAAGGTCTACCTTGTGGTGCGTTTCCAGCACGCGGGAACATATGGACGGATGCGAGACCCAGTGATTGAAAAGACGAAAAGAAGCTGGGGTCTGGTATCCTCACATCTTGATAAATCGATTCGGCGACGCATTTCAGTGTCAATTGATGGTGGAGGCGGTGTCCATCTTAGATTCTGAATCCCTACCTACCTCGTCTAGCGGACGCGCTTAATCGGAGCGGCGCCTTCCTGAGCTCTCGGTTGTCTACACCGCCATATCTAGGCTGGTCAGGGCCCTGCGAACCTGTGGGGGCGCCTGCAACTCTAGCCATTCGCCAACCCTAGCATGAGCCGATTTGGCGCATTTCTCCCAACGATTCAGGCGGTCTGTCTCCTGTTGGACGTTCACCGCTCTCCCAATCACGGCCATTATGGAAGAAACAAAAGCTGAGGATCGCAGATATCTGGAGGTTGGAACAAAGATGTCTGTACATGGGATGCCACGTATCGATGCTTAATTCGGGGGCTCGTTCGATTCTTAGGCTCGAGAGCTGACCGGAAAACAGAGGCATCAAACCGCGCTCCCTAATTCCCGGCTGCCCATGTCGCGGGATTTGTATCTTCTAGGGTAAGCTCCTCGTTCCCCACCCAAGAATTTATCGCGAATCCCCGCCTGGCATGCATCCTAGCTGCAGTGGCCCACATCACAGGCGTAGAGATATTCCCAGAAGGCCTTCTTTACTCAACCTTCAATCGATCCCGAAACTGTAGCCATCCGACTACAATGCGGGCAGCACCCTAGGCTTTCCGCCATCGTCAAAGCTCTTGCCCTTCGGTATCCCCCCCTCCCCTTTGCCCAGCTTCTCAGGTGTGGTGGCCGGTGAGCCTTCTCCACCACCTCCCTGTCCGCCCCGGGACCAGCCTGCTCCTCTACCCCCCTGTATCTGCGGGAAGTTTCCCTCGTCCGCTTGCCCAGGATCTCCTGCTGCGTCCTGTCCTGGTTGTTGTTCTTGGAGGCGTCCTTCTTGGAGTAGACATCCGCCGTGCCGCTGAAGACGCACGTGTCCTTCGGGTCGTGTGCCATCTACCCTTGCTCCCTGGCCTTGGAGCCGCCCGTGCCGGCGATCGACTGCAGCGAGCCGGAGACGACTGCCTTCTTGCTCGGATCGCCTCGCGCCCGGAAGATGTCTTGTGTACCGAAGTCTTGCAGAAATAATTACTGAGCGCCCTCAGGCTCTTATCTTCTGCAATGCTGTCAGTCCCCTCTTCCCCGCAGGAGAGTAGTAGCCATGCCCAACAGCACCCATCGAGAAAGCTCATCTAGAAATTCAATCGCATCAATAACAACAAATATCCCAGGACGAGAGAGTAGACAATTCGAAGAACCTGAGATTATCTGGGGACGATGACGCCGACGTTCCTCGCAGTAGTCGCAACGTACCTACTGGCGCTTGCTTCCCATTGCAGGTCGGCCAAACACCCCTCAGCAGACAAACGCGACTTTGCCCTGGCCGTGAGGGAGTACTGGATGCGCCGTGCCAATGCCGCGCTCGCAGAACAGATCTCGCCCTGTCCATTCGCCGCCTTCGCCACGGCCATAGTAAACCATACTACCTTGTCCTTTACCGACGGTGACGGTGGCAGCGAAACCGTGGACCCACCCGGAACGCTCATCTGCGCCGCCGTGAACAACAACACAGCGACCGGCGATCCCACCCTGCACGGAGAAATTGCAGCGATCTCCAAGTGCGCTCAAGAGCTGCAACGTCCACCATTCAACCTCACCCCAGCTGCGACATCGCTCGCCTTTCGCGACTTCACACTCTACACCAACGCCGAGCCGTGCCCCATGTGTGCCTCTGCAATCCGTTGGGCCGGGTTCAGGGAGGTCGTATTTGGGACGAGCGTCGAGTCGCTGGTCAGGCTTGGCTGGAGGCAGATGGGCATTTCGAGCAGAGAGGTCTTTGACCGTAGCGGAGGGCTGGGCACGACAACGGAGCTCATTGAAGGGATCCTAAGTAATGAGACCGACGTCTATTTTGCTTGGCAATTTAACTCCAGCAGGCCATGCCCTAATGGGTGTGTTAGAGCAAGCAGCGCAGGAAGATGTGTAAGGAATCCGACGGCTTCTGGCATGTGAGGACGCCCCCAGGGTTTCGGAAAGATTGTGTGAAGGAGTCAGAACAAATGATCGTATAGGGAGATCCTAAGTACCGTGAAACCTATTTTTATACGAAGATCACATCTTGACACAAAGTTCACAAAGCAATCCTCCCGACACCGTGTGCCAGGCCGGCCGCTAAACACAGCCTAGGCAAAACGACGTACTTGAAAATCTATGGCCCTTACGAGTTGGAACGAATCCAACTCAGGAATGGCCGAGACTAGAATTAAGGCATCTCTACCAAAATTACAGATGCTATGCAGTCGAGGCATCTAGATCCGCAGCCGGACGGAAGGCTCCCTTAGGTGGAGTCGCCACGTCGCTGGCGTCAGGCGTGAAGCTACCTTTAAGTCGTCAAGAGGGAACCACAGGGGATTAGACGTGGAGGGGGGGACTGGGTTGCTTGTTGGACATAGCAAGAAGAGTATTCTAGGTTGTTCGAGGCAAACTTATTGTCTCCTGGGAATACTTGGGCGACTTCCTGGACCGCCGAGCTTCTCCGCGATCACTGTCTTAGCCGCGACGACGGTGATGCAGGGCAAGTTGGGGACTCGGTCCTCTGAAATAGCTGAAGGCGGTATGAAAGACCCCTCTATATAGGTTGCCGGCTAGTTGTAGAATCAGAACAAACAGAGCAATACCCCCTACCTTGCTACTTAGAGAACCAAGTGAACATGATCCGCGCGGTGTCGTTGCGGCCTGATATTACCCACGCTCAGGATGCACAAGATCGGATCCATAACCAAATCGTACGCAATAATAATCATCTTCTACTGACCCAAGACTGTCACTTATGGCTTCCGGTTAAGCACCAGTATCAGACGAAAACTTGGCCGCGTACATTTTCGCCACCTGTACCACGGATTCTTCTGCAAAGTGATACTTTGGTCATTAATGCTGACCTCAGGCCGCCTTCGAAAGACCGAATTACATATAGGCAAAGCTATTGGAAGAATTCATGCGCTTCACCGAGAAGGCCGGGACACCCGAGTGAACCACGACAGGATGCTCAGAGGAGGATAAACACGCGAGTGGATGAGGTGATTGATGACTCCCAGGCAGGCTGGCATATACATTGAGGGATGACCAGAGCTGCAGCACCTGGAAACTGAAGAGGTCGGAGGACATAGTATCGTGTCTGAGAGTAATACAAGGTATTGAGAGAAACAGAAAATGTCTTCCCCAGAAGAAACGCTATAGGGAAGAAGACTGTCTCATGTTAACATGCCTTGTTAAGTCAGTTGGAGCTAGCGGCCAGACAACACATCCAAATTAATCCGACCCATTCGGGTTGTAGAGTGACATGATCTTCGATAGAAGCTGTAGATCTCGTTAGTGAAACAGTGTTCATACGTCTGATGGTATCAAGGCAGCAGCACGGCAAAGTCGATCTACCGGGGAGGAAAGACCTACCTCGGGGTTGGAAGTCAGGTCAATATCAGCCTTCCCCATCTCCTCCTGCAGCTAAACCACCGGCGTCAGTTATGTTATGAGGCCGCAAGGGGATTTGGGCACCTAGGGGACCATTCATGGCAACCAACCGTCGCCAGGGCCTCCCTTATATCCTTATCCATCACCAGCCTTGCCATAGCCATCATGCTCGGCTTCTCTCCAGGGTCGGGGACAAGTCCTGCCATTCCTTCGGGACAAGACAGTTGTCACTTGTCAGCTCATGAACCCACGAGGAATCTGCAATGATGGTCTGTAATATTGATACCTTTGTCGTTCATGACTTGGCGGATCTTGAAGATTGCCTCTACGACGCCTGGGCTCCGCTGCATCTTTTCGAACATCTCCCGGACGTGGGGGTCGGATAACAGTCGCTGTGCGGCCGAGCCGTCTAGCAGCGGCGGCAGCTTGGCCTCGGATGCATACCGTCGGTTGGGTATATACAGCGTCCGAGGCACGCGGCGGCAGATTCTGAAGACTGGGCCCGTTAGAAGTGACCGGGCAGACATTGTAGCTGTTACTAAAGGAGAGGGTGGTGAATTGGAGGATGAAATGAGAAGATCAATGATCTGAGGAGACAACAAAAATTGACACCACTAGAGTGGGGCTCGATTATGTCAGCAGTTCCACTTGGACCGCCACTTCGTCCCTACCTAGTGCAAGGTCAGGTTATTAGTGCATAATTACCATTTATATACGACTCTCATAAATTTCTTATAATGCTCTCCCCTAGTTTGCTAGAATGCTTTACTGTCACACAGCAACAAGCACTTGAAGAAGCGGTGAGAAGCGCTGTATTAAGAGTGGTCTGAAAAGAGAGGAATTATTGTACAGGAAGGGGTACTCAGCCGAGTACCTTATATGATGCTCAGGCACACGTGACAGAATGACATAATGCTCCGTAGGACCCACATTCTCTGTGACATTTACCTACCAGGCACACTACAAGACCGTTTACTTCGGTATTGTGAGTTTCTTCCGTTAGTAAAGCACGACGCGAGAGAGAGCAAGCTGACGCAGATTCTCAAATAACACATACTACCTAGGTAGCATCGTGTATCAAGATGCCTTTGTCTATTCATATTGGCTTGATTCTACCCTCAGATCCTTCAAAGCTTGATATTCTTGATATTGCAAACTAGGTAGGTAGGCACTCCCGCATGGGTGAATATCCTGCCTGCCGAAATCCCAGTCAGTCGCAACACCTAACTTTACCTTTTGCTGTCCTTGTGCTCTATTCGACGCATGACCGCAAGCCACTTCTCGAAGCGATTAGCTGGACGCTCGCCAGTCCTTTTCCCGCTGGGGCCATGCTTAGCTTTCAGACAGCGTCACTACTGTAGCCGAGGAGACGCCCTGGATGTCTCACGGGGTAGCATTCCGGACCCAACCCTTTTGGCGTCATTCAGGGCGCCTTGGCGAATTTATGGGTCCTAAGCAAGACCATCTAGACGGATGAATATACGACTGTACGGCCCTGTCACGCCAGTTGTCGTACCCCCGTCCGGCATCGCGAAGAACCTTGTGGTAAGCCCCAAGCGCGAACTCAAGCCTGCCAGAGAAATCTCCAGCAGCAAACGCGCCGCTGAGATAGACATTGTCAGTCTGATCTCCTGTTGACGGCACTCTCATGAGACGGCCTTCCCGAGACCAATGTATACGTTTATGAGGCGACCCCAGATCCCCACCTCGATTGCACAGTTTCCCCTTTGCTGGACGCTCCCCAGTTCGTATTCAGCCCATCGACACGCCCCTCGACACGAATGCCAAGCTACCTCTCGAAGATCGCGGATTAACAAGTTGAAAGAGCAATGGGGCCTTCTAAGGCTACAGCGGGACTGATGAGCTCATGTTTCCCTGTTTAGTGTGTTAAATACTAATAGCTATTTAGTCATCGATAACATCAAGGGCATTTACTGGCGGGCCTTGTTGTGCCCAAATGGGCCCTCGAGATACTGATGCGCAGCAGTTTCGGTACAACTTCAAAGGAGGACGGGCAAAAGCTGCGCTGAGGCCCTGAGATGCCAGATAGTGATTGATTACTACCATCACAAAGAGCCACTAGAAGTTTCTCGCCCTCGAAGGGAGCCTGCCGCCCAAGGGTTTCCCAATTTAATTATTAGGCATTTCTGGGGGTCAAAATGATGGCCCTGTTAAAAGGAAGAGATGTGGTTAAGTCAGGAGAAGGCAATGAAGGGCGGTACCTGTGGTGGTTGGGCTGAAGTGACCAATGCCCAGTGAACTGGACCCTCATAAGGAGGTCCTTGTCGAAGCCGAGATTCGGTCAGCGCATTGGCAGCACAGATTTCCTAATGATCTAGTAATATTTGGAGCGCGCAACCCCCGCCTTTACCAGAGTATATTACGTCAGCCGATTGAACAGCTGGGTACTGGTGATACTCTATATTTATGGGAGCTCCCGAGGACCCAAGCTCTCGATCGCATCCATCTCGCGGCCCACTCCTTTCGAAGTATCACGCGTGCCTTTTCCAAGCATGGAAAGGGATCCCTAATTACCCGTCTAAAATTATGATTCAACGTATGTTCCAGAGCTTCGTTGGAGACCTACCTCTACCATTTCGGATGGGTAGGCTGTGGATTATGCAATGCTCCTCATTCTAGACCCCCGATGACTGACAACTTCGTCCGGGACCGAGCTAATGGATGGGCAAGGTTGATGGTTTAATCGATATTAGGTAATGCGGGTACCTCTAACAGCTCGCTTCAAGAGATGACCTGTTTATACCTCCAGAGAGGAGCCGCCAACGGCCAGCTGAGAGCAAAAGAGCCGAATGATACTCCAGCTCCGGAGTCTAATCAATTGATATCCTTGGGTTGAGTTTACACACCGCTCGCCTCACCTGAGTGCTGTCTATGGATCTGAGTAACCCTCTCAGGTCCAGATGTGCTATAAATTTTTCTTGCCTCTTTTAAGGCGTCAGTGCCTTAGTCGTCCTCTAGTGCAGAGTTCCATTATTGAATCTAGACCCATGGCCGTGGGTATGCTCATCCGTTTATGGAAGAATATCCTCGGCCGCGGCGTCTTGTGTCTTCGTGGACAAGGGATACATCACGCTAGTGGCCTGAGTCCAGCCCGATCACCCAGGAGGGCATGGACGGACGAATAGCTGAGTAGTAGACCACGATTGTCATGGTTCCCAGACCACGGAGAACAACCCTCAGTCTTGTTTGCAGATGCCTCGGCCTGTCGGCGTCGTTTAGTGTCATAGTCTTGGCTGTAGTAGCATTCAGAGCTGTCAAGAAAGTAGAGGTAATTAGTCAGCCTTCGCTTGTGTCTTCGAACCTCTGGAGAACAACTGCTGCCAACACAGGAGATAAAGGGCCGTATCACCAAGGCGGACCACTGCATGGTGCTTCAAATTCTCTCGAATTCGATACCCTAGCCAGGCCCTAGTAGGGGGAAAACTCTGTTCCAAATCCTTGCAAATTGTAGTTGCTACCAACAGCCCTACCCCCGCGGCTGGAATCAAATAATTACCACAACCCGAGAAGCCGCCATGACCGAAATAAAAAGAACATAATATCTCGTAATAGGTAGGTATGCATGACGGGAATTCCCAAGAACAAGGGACCACACACATCAGGAGGAACACAGACAGCGTCTTATCTCCTGTTGTCGCCCAAAATCTCCCAGTCACCCATCAACCGCCAAGATCATTGTACGTTCACAGCGGCCAACTGAATGGCGTGCTGGCCTCAATCCAATTCGCCATGAATGCCCAGGCGCTTCAGTAGGCAGGGAGAGGAGCAGAAGATTTGGTTTCGCTGCTGTCGCGGACAAGGAAGACGAGAGAGACTGGAACGGCTGAATTTTGTGGCGTTTCTTGGAAGAGCTTATCATGGCCGCCAACAAATCCGAGTCGATCGCTAGTTGGCTGGCCCGCAGTGCCAAGTGGTCCAAAGTGAGAATGTGAGGGACAAGACAGACGGAGCCAAGACAACGCGTTCCCATGGATGCCTTTTATACACCACGAGCCTTGATTGCGTGCTCAACCAGATGCATGTCGCCATATAAGTCGAGACACCCCTTTCTGGACCGCCCCACATCTGGACCACTAAAAAATGGAAGTAAGCCAAGACAACGCACCACCTACAACAGTCAATTCCCAACGCTCTAAGCTACTATAATATATGAAGCTTCGTCTGTAGAGATTACAGACCCTTCAGATTCTGGATCTTCAATTTCAATTGCCCCGGCCTGCAATTGCGCCTGCTGTATAGCCCTGATTCCCATAAACCGGGAATTAGGGCTTGTTTGGACCTTCCTCCGCTTGACAGGCCGTACAGCTTCTAATTGGGCCTCTAAAGAGTCGATTTTTTGTAAGGCGCTGGCTAAAAGGACGTCCTTTTGTTGGAAGCTTTTTTGGACCTTCGCAAATAAGAGGCGTTGCGTGGCGTTAGTCCTATTAATCTTGTTAAATAACCCCAGTTGTGCTCCCACCTCCTTTGTTTTATTAGTAGTCTTCCATATAATAAGGGAGGACTTTAAAGCAAAATTAGGCGTTCCCCCAGGCCTGGGGGACTTATCCCCCTCTCCCTTTCTCCTCTTAGCCCTCTGGGACCTGTTGTTTTCTAATAAAAGTCGGTTCCTAAGGGGCTTGGCTATATTCACCGGCCATAGGCCAGTTATAAGCCACCCAGCCTTTATATTATGCCCAGTTAGGCCATCCGCCCGGGCCTTCTGGTAACAGCGGAGGAACTGACGTTTGTCGGCAGCCGAGGAATCGGTTAAAAAGCCCGATTTTAAGAGGTGCGCGCGGTACGCTTGTTTAAGAGGGGAGAAAACAGAAAGATTAAGGGGCTGGAGAACGTGAGAGGAGTGAGGGGGTAAAAAAAGTAGATAGATATTATGGTGATAGTATTCCCNCAGAAAGATTAAGGGGCTGGAGAACGTGAGAGGAGTGAGGGGGTAAAAAAAGTAGATAGATATTATGGTGATAGTATTCCCATATGAACTCTGTTGTTGCGTGGCTCCCGTGGCCGTCTAGTATTAACAATCTTGTATTTTGAGGGTCTCCGGGCTGGGTCTTAGGGATAAACACCTTCTGGAGCCACTTTAAGCCGGTTTTATCGTCTGTCCAGCCGTTAGGGGTCGCGGTGAACTTCTAATCTTTAAAGGCTTGTAAGTCTGTTGGGAACCACTGCTGTTGAACCGTTATACCCTTGAAAATGATAAGGGGAGGGAGGGTAGTCCTAGTAGCTGAAATGTATTCGATAAAGGAGGTCTAGACCCTGGATCCAGGCTGTGTCTTTTTAATTGAATGCCCCTGAGAGCTTCCTAGGACTAGCCCGTTGGTCCCTTAGCCTTCTATGATACCGGCCTCGTTAACATTCCACCGGTTCTTTAGAAGAACTGCCTTAACGACTGGGAGGGCTAGATTTGGCCACTAAGCCCTGATATTTTCAGTCGAGGCACTATTGGCGCGCTTGGAATTAAGGGAGCGGACCCTCTGTACCTTAAGGGCCGGGTTCCTCTTCAAAAAACCAGTGATCCAATGCTTGCCGAGTGGCTGAGAGT
>PYSP01000565.1:0-12353 GCA_003049395.1 Pseudohalonectria lignicola | reverse complement strand
GACCTTGAGTGTGGTAACTAGCAATTCTTAGCGCATGCGCAAAGTAAAGAACCCCTGCAAATATAGGCCTGACGACCCTGTATCTCAAGAATAACTTCATTCACTTCTGTCTAGAACCTAAGTAACTCAGTACCAGCTTAAGGTATTTTGTTTGGGTTTTGGATTTTGAGCGCATGTGGCATCGTCGGATTCATCTGCTTCCCTAGATACTCCCTTCAAATTCGGTCACTTACATGCGTCACTATAGAATCTCCTCCCAACTAGAGATGGCGCTAGTAACGATGCAGGCGGCGGGACAATTGTTGATTGGGCCATATGGGGGAGGATCAGTGGAGTAGAATTAGTGGAGCGGATCCCCCCGTAAGCTTCCAATAACTATTCGCCGCCTCCGTCGGTGCTGCGTACTACCGCATCTCCGGTTGGTACAAGATTCTACGATATTCAACCAACACCACGGTCCTATAGACTCTTTGACTTTTTGAGTGGCGAGATTAGCTCTCGGCGATTCAGGTTACCATGGTAATGGCGTAATAGGCCCGAGTAGAATCGATATATTGATTATTGACCACAAGGCCACTGCATGATCTTACGACCGCACTATCCAACGACTCCGGGCTGTTAACGCCGTCCGCCGGGGTAGCATTTACGACCCCGGCCGTCTAAGTGATCAGGCAAGCAAGTGAAATCATTCGTACTGTGTAATTACTCCATACATATTTCCGTAGGCACGTATTTCCTCTCTAATGGTTAGCATTCCGATTATCAGCTATTGGGCCATGTGTAGCTTTTAGCACAGCCAACAGTAACCAGTAGAAGCTTCAAGCATGTTCAGAAGCCCCAGAACCGCGAGCAAGTCTTGCCGGGCAGATCGCCACTCCTGGAGTCTTGACCCCTCCTCCTCCCCCCTTCTCCTCCCCCCTTCTCCTCCCCCTCAGTTGGCTAGCTTTGCGTCTTTATAATAATCCATACCAGTCCCTACCAGTCCATGCCCAGCAGACTGTGACTGTCTGACTGCCAAGTCACCAATCTGGTGCCATCAAGGGCTCGAGTTTTCCATAATGACGGTCCACGCGCCTTCCACGTTCGTGACGTTCCTCCTGGCTCTGCTTTGTACGGCCACACACTTGGGTCTTGTGGAAGCCGCATGGCAGTACGCCAACCCACAGAGATACCCGCTTGTCCCCGAATACGGACCGCTGGTAGGGCAACTATGTTCCATGATTCCATGTTCCATCACCATGATCGCGCCCGCAAGATCTTGCGCAAGATGGTCTTTGCTCTAATTATTATTAGTGTGGCTGTTTTAAGTCGTTTGACTGTCGGCCATGCCAAATCCCTATCAACTTCCATTGTTGGCTGATCAATTATGCTGAAATCTGGATCATGGTAGCTGACATATGATGTTCTCATCGCAGGATGGACCAGCTTACATGGTCGATAATCAGAAAAACTACTTCAAGGTGGCTCCTGACAAAGGTAGGCTAGAGATCTAAGATCTTTGGCAAGAATGAGCCAATGAGATGCCATGAAGGAGGACAGGGGGCAGAGAATGAATACTGATGCATGAGGCATTTGCTGCAGGGAAACAAAGAGGCCCGGTCTGGAACTACTCTGGCAGTCTGGACAAGTACATAGCCAACCTTGCCAACGGCACGGTGATTCGTGGCGGGTATTCCAAGGGGAATAACACCAAGATCACAACTCAATTTAGTGCTGATGCCCGCTCGAAGGCGAAGGCGAAGGCGAAACGGCAATCGGGGGGCTATTGGCTAGAGAGTCTTGGGCCTCTTGGAAGTGTGAGTACTTTACCAAATACATACCTACCCTTCACCTTCACTCATTACTGGAGAATTTGATCGACGGAATGCTAACGAATCGTGTATATATAAATATATATAAATATCATATAATATATGTAGCAACCCCTGGCCGGAGCTGACTACCAGTTCTTCCGCGACGTCACTGACTTCGGGGCCGACTCGACAGGCACAAGTGACGCGACTGAGTCGATCAACGCCGCCATCAGTAATTGGAACAGGAACTCTGTAGGCAGCGGCAGCACCCGCTGCGGCGAGGAATGCGGCAACACGTTCGCCATGGGCGCCATCGTCTACTTCCCGCCGGGGACCTACAAGATCTGCACACCCGTGATCCAGCTCTACTACGCCCAGTTCATCGGCGACCCGAACAACCCGCCCACGATCAAGGGGTGCAACACCTTCCAGGGCATCGCGCTCTTCGACACAGACCCTTACATCCCAGGCCATTCCGGTTTACAGTGGTACATCAACCAGAACCAGTTCTTTCGGCAGATCCACAACTTCATCTTCGACCTGAACGACATGCCGCGCTCGACCCAGGAGCACGACCAGCCGCTCGTCCCGACGGGGATCCACTGGCAGGTCGCGCAGGCCACATCGCTGCAGAATCTCGTTTTCAACATGCCCCTGAGCAGCGGCGGCTCCTCGGCAAATGCTACGACGGCGGTCGGCATCTTCACCGAGAACGGCAGCGGGGGGTTCGTGTCTGACCTGACGTTCAACGGCGGCAACATTGGCTGGCGGGTGGGGTCGCAGCAGTACACGGCCCGAAACCTCAAGTTCAACAATTGCCTGACGGCCATCCAAATGATCTGGGACTGGGGCTTCAACTGGCAAGGGATCGAGATCAACGGGGGTGCCATCGGCCTCAACATCTCGGGCGTGGGCGGCTCAACGGGCCAGGGCGTGGGGAGCATCTCCCTGATCGACAGCTCGGTGAACAACGTGCCCGTCGGCATCCTGACCAACAGCAGAGCAACATCCCCCAACATCGTGCTGGACAACACCGTCTTCACCAACGTGGACCGCATCGTCCAGGTGGACGGCGGGGACACCATCCTGTCCGGGAACACGGGCCTGTGGGCCATGGGAAGGCGGTACAACGGCTCGGCCGGTTCGACCCAGACCGGAAGCGTCACGGCGCCGGCCAAGGCGCCCAGGCTCCTCGGCAGCAACGGCAAGCTCTTCGTCCGCTCCCGGCCGCAGTATGAGAGCCTCGGGGCCGGCTCGTTCCTGGTCGCGACCTCGGATGGGGGCTGCCGCAACGACGGCACGGGCGACCAGACGGCTTGCATCAACGCGTTCCTGCAGCAGGCCAAGGGGGGGGGCCGGATCGCCTACTTCCCCGCCGGGCTTTACGCGGTCGGCGGCACGGTGCTGATCCCGACGGGCTCTCGCGTCCAGGGCTCGAGCTGGTCGCAGATCCAGGGGTCAGGCTACTATTTCAGCGACATGCACAACCCCAAGGTTGTGGTGCAGGTGGGGAACCGGGGCGAGATCGGCACCATGGAGATCGTCGAGATGCTGTTCTCGGTCAAGGGCGCCACGGCAGGGGCGGTAGTAATGGAGTGGAACACGGCGGCGCCCGCGGGCAGCCAGGGGGCGGCGGCCATGTGGGACGCGCACTTCCGCGTGGGCGGCGCCAAGGGCTCCGACCTCGACATCGCCCGCTGCCCCAAGTTCTCGGCCAACGACGGCTGCGTGGTGGCGTCGCTCATGTTCCACGTCACGTCGCAGGCGTCGGGCTACTTCGAGAATGTGTGGGCCTGGCTGGCCGACCACGACAACGACGCGTCCGTGTACGGCAACCCGGACTCGTCCGTGACGCAGATCAGCATCTTCGGGGCGCGCGGCATGCTGATCGAGACCTAGGGCCCATCGTGGTTCTACGGCGGTGGGTCTGAGCACTCGGTCCTGTACAACTACCTGCTCAGCGGGGCCAAGAACGTGTACATGGGCCACATCCAGACCGAGTCGCCCTACTTCCAGCCGTCTCCTGGCACGCCCTGGCCCTTCGGCTCGGCCCTGGGCCTGGGGAGGTTCGTCAACGACCCGGACTTCAGCAACTGCAACCCCGTGGCCGCCGTCTGGTTCGACCTGTGCCGATACGCATGGGGAATGCGCATCATCGACTCGACCGACATTACCGTCCACGGGGCCGGCCTGTGCAGCTTCTTCAACGAGTACTACCAGGACTGTGTCGAGACGCACAACTGCTAGGACCGCATCCTCGAGGTCAAGGGGTCGACGGGGGTGGCCTTTTTCAACATTTTTACAGTCGCCATCGTCGACGCGGCCAGCGGCATCGACGGCTCCAGGATCCTGCAGGCCGACGGCAACCAGCGGGGGTTCACGACCGAGGTGAGCGTGTGGGTGCCGCTGCCGGGGTCCGACACCAAGAGGGTGGTGTACCTCGGGCCCGAGGTCTTCGGCAACCCGACCGCGACCTGCGCCGCGCCCTGCGTGTTGGTCTTTCCGACCTCCAGCCTCACCTCGGCTTCGACCATCTCGCCGAGCCCGTACACCACCTCGTTCGAGTACGGCACCTTCACGGCAACGTCGGCGAATGGCGTCCCGACCACCGTCTTCGTCACGTCCACGACAACCGTGGTCATCACGATCCCGCCCGTCACCATCAGCGGGCTGCCCTTCTCCAATGTCAACATCACCACCAGCGGGGGCGGGTCGACGTCCGTGACCATCTACCCGAGCGTCGACATCCCGCCCGTCACGGTGTCGCTCCCGGCCGGTGGTGGGAGCACGACCGCGCGCGTGGTGCCCCTCCCGCCGTGGCCGTTGATAAACCAGGGGCCGGACGGCACCGGCGTGGTGACCGACCCGGGCACTGAGGTCGACACCTACACGGGGCCGTCCAGCCTGAGGAGCAGCACCATCTACTACACGGGCGTCAGCTCGACCGTGACGGCTACCGGGCCGACGGTGACGACGGTCTCGTTCCCAAGGGTGATCACGCCCATCACCATCTCCTGCCCCGGCACGACGGCCATCACCTTTGCCACTCCTGCCATCACCGTCCGAACGACCTGCAGCTCCGACTTGACCGGCATCCTGACCTTCCCCTTCTCCTGCCCGACCACGAGGCTCTTCAGCTTCCTCTCGGCCACCTCGGCCGTCGTCTCGGTCGACTGCACCCTGATCACGGCCCGGAAGACGGGGGACGCCACGTCGACGGACGAGGACTCCACCGGGGTGCTGCCCGTGTGGACCACGTGGCCCAGGTACGGCACCATCGATCCGGTCACGACGACGGTGAGCGAGCCGCAGCCGACCGACGACGGGGGGCTCGTCGTGCCCTGCACCGCCTGGTTCTTATTCATCTGCATCTCGTGGGGCGAAATCCACCTGGGCGGCTGGCTCTGGGTCCTGCCGCCGGGGATATACGGGCCGGGACCCGCGCCCATCAGCCTCATCAGGTGGCCGACGGGGTTCCGCATCCAGGGGACGCTCCCGCCCTGGCCCAGGATCACCATCGGGTATGACGGCCGGCTGACGACCGAGTCCAGGTCGAACGAGTGCTCGACGCGGACGGCCAGCGTCTGCACGACCACGACCTTCTACTCGCAGACCGTGTCCGGGTCGGCGACGAGCACGACTTTGACGTCCGTTTCGAGCCACTGCGAGACCGTCTCGGGCTGCTCCATCAGCGGCGTCGACGAGAGCACCAGCTCGACCGAGGAAACGATCGGCACTCAGACGGTCGCGCCAGTCGGGTCCTGGGGCGGCGAGACCCGGCCGACGACGGACAGCGGCGAGGCCTACACCTCTTCCGTGGCCTCGGAGCTGAGCCGCGACATGGCCGCGCAGGACGCCAGCGCCGGCGGCACCGTCATCAGCTTCACCTCTGGGCCCACGGCCTCGCCCACATGCGCCGCCGGCGGCACGGCCTGCGGCGGGAGGCTGTGCTCCGGCTACTGGTGCGTCCCTTCCCCGACCGGCCACCCGCCGGGCTACCAGGACCCCAAGGACCCCAGCTCGGGCGGCTTCTCGGCGCCCACGACGCGCGTCTGCACCGCCACCGACGTGTGCAACTGCAACGAGCTCCGGTGCGACGAGTGCTCGCCGGTCTGCTGCGGCAACGGCTCCTGCGGGACCACAACTAACACGCCCGGGACGACTACGACGCCTCCCGTGACGACGCCGCCCGGGACAACGACGACGCCGCCGCCTCCCGATCCGTGTGAGGGCTTCAATTGCGCAGCATGCGGGACCCCCTTTGACCCTCCGTGCTGCCAGTCTCGTTATTGTCAAGGGAGGATGAAGGTTGTCACAATGGCGGGCGTGTTGACAACGATTTACGTATCGACGACGGGGACCAACAGCTAGGTTTTTTGTAGAGTTTAGTAGAGGAAATTTAAGCTTTGAGGAGGTACTCCAGTAGCGGCGTGGCTCAAGCCCCACTAGCCCAGATCCGACATCGCCCCCCTTTTCTCCCGTAGGGACCCGAAGGCTACCCCGCGGTCCGTGGAACCACTGTAACGACCCTCAGTCAGCCACCGCAGTGGCCGGGCGGTGATTGTGCAGCTTCCGGCGGGGGCACACTGCTTTTGAATCCATGACGAAACTTTCCCCGCAGCAACTAGGTAGGTGGTGAAAACGCTAGGCCAGTCCACCTGTGGGCGGATAGACAGGTACGGCGTGCTGCATCTGCATGACGGATTGCATCTGCCGTCGACGCAGGTTTATTTAGCCGTGGCATATAAAGCTCATCATTCCCCTACTTTTGTGGTCCTTCGGTCTGTCAGCTGTTCAATCCTCCTTCAAACCACACCCGAAGTTCGCCACTCAGATCAGTATCTGCTCGACAGCAAAAGCCTTGCGCAGATCTACCTACAGTAGGCCTTGCTCGCATCTAGCAAATACGTTCGACCACTAACACTCGCTCAGGAAAGCAGAACCCGAGCAGTATGTGACGCTGTGGATGTTGAATGCATGAGCCGGTGCCCATCTGAAGCAGTCATCGTCCAGTCTTTCCCCTCCAAAGGGGGGATGTAAGTCTGGCGATGGCGGCAGATGATGGTGCTGAGATTATACGGCCTTGAACTTGATCTGGATAATACCAGCGAAAGGATCATGCAGACCGACCTAACAGAACAGATAGAGCCCGTACCAAACGACCAAAAAGCACCACAACAACAGAGACAATGGCTCCCCCCGCTGCTCTCTCCGACTACTCCGTGGCCTACGCCACTCCCGCCAAGCTGAACGGCGAAGCCCAAAAGGTAGTTCAGCCGCAGCCGCAGCCGCAGCAGCAGCAGCAGCATCAGGAGGACGCCTCGGCCAAGAAGACAGTCGAGTCCCTCCTCGGCAACTGGGACTCGTTTGCCTTCTCGCCCATCCGCGAGAGCCAGGTGTCGCGGGCCATGACGCGGCGCTACTTCGCCGACCTGGACACCTACGCCGAGTCGGACGTGGTGATTATCGGGGCCGGCTCGTGCGGCCTCTCGGCGGCCTACACGCTGGGCACCCTCCGGCCGGACCTCAAGGTGGCCCTGATCGAGGCCGGGGTGGCGCCGGGGGGTGGCGCCTGGCTGGGCGGGCAGCTCTTCTCGGCCATGGTGATGCGCAAGCCGGCCGACGCATTCCTCCGGGAGGTCGGGGTCCCCTACGAGGACGAGGGCGGCTTCGTCGTCGTGAAGCACGCCGCCCTCTTCACCTCGACCGTGCTGTCAAAGGTGCTGCTGCTGCCCAACGTGAAGCTGTTCAACGCCACCGCCGTCGAGGACCTCATCACCCGCCCGGCACCCGGCGGCGGCGTGCGCGTGGCCGGCGTCGTCACCAACTGGACCCTCGTCTCGATGCACCACCACGACCAGTCCTGCATGGACCCCAACACCATCAACGCGCCTCTCGTCATCTCGACGACTGGCCACGACGGTGAGAGATCCGGCTTTGCAATCATGACTTGTCTAAATCAGCAGCCTCTCCGTCTCAGTACAACACATATGTGGGGTTCCCTAACTGACCATGTACTTGCTTACTTCCCTCTTCCTTGTTTTCCCAAAAGGCCCCTTCGGCGCCTTCTCGGTCAAGCGCCTCGTCAGCATGAAGCAGATCGAGCAGCTCGGCGGCATGCGTGGTCTCGACATGCAGGCGGCCGAGGACGCCATCGTCAAGAACACGCGCGAGATCGTCCCGGGCCTCATCGTCGGAGGCATGGAGCTCTCCGAGGTGGACGGCGCCAACCGCATGGGCCCGACCTTTGGCGCCATGGCCCTCTCCGGCGTCAAGGCTGCCGAGGAGGCCCTTGCCGTCATTGACGCCCGCAAGAAGGAGAACGAGTACTAGGTAGCTAGCTGGTCTCTTCTCCTTTATTCTTTTCTTTGTGAATTTATGTGAGGGTGGATGGGGTGCTAGATTGAGTACACATCAAAGGTTTTGGCTAGATGTGAAGCTCGAACAAGGGGAAACATCTCGAGCAGGCTGTTTGCTTTCGTCTTTTTCGCTCTCTGTGGACAGGGTTCTATGGTCCTGGTCCATCGCCACTCATTATGTGCTCTCCCAAACTCTAAACCAAAACCTCAATACAAAGCAATTGAGTCCAGCTCTGCGGACACCAGACTACACGGGATTACACCAGACGACAACTAGTACTGGGACATTAAACAATGATCTCAACAGGAATTCTCGTTGGCCGATTCCCCAAACTCCGCGCTCAAATCAAACCTAGCTGAACCATACCCCTGCCTGCCTGCCTTGCTAGACACATCCATCACCTCATTGTACTGTTGCCCATCACGCCAGAGCCGGAAGCAACAAGCCCGGCCCTCCGATCCCTCTCCACCCGGAGCTGCTTCCCGTCCAGCACGCCCAGCGTCTTCTGCGAGACGTGCATCATGTCGCTCAGCAGGAACTTGTCCCCGGCTCTCTCGTGCGTCCCTGCCGCCTCGGCAGCGACCCGCCCATCCCGCACTTCGGACGGTGCTCCCGCTTCTGCCGGGGACGATGACTTCCCGGGCTTGCCCACCCGCGGGGGCTCGAGGACTCCCTCGCGGTGCATGGCGCGTGGCTCGGTGACAGCCAGCTCCAATGTTGATTCTTGTTCTTGTTCTGACCCTAGCCCTGGCACTGGCTCTGACTCTGGTTCTGAACTAGTTAAGATATCGTTCGTCGCGTCATCAACGTCGGATGCACCTTCCCGTCCCGACCCATCCTCATGCCTCTCAAACGCGGCAGAGGATGCACTGCTAACCAGTGGCGTAGCAAGTAGATCAAACGGCTGGTCCCGTTGCTCCCTGGTATCTAGGCGGACCCTCTCGTGAGGGGACAGCGGCTGTTCTGCCCTGCCGCCCGCAGCAGCACCCACTTCCTCCTCCCCCTCCTGGTCCTTCCCTTCCTCTTCCTCAGCCTTGGCCTCTTTCCCCACACCTACCCCGCTCCCCCCTCCCGAACGTGTCCCCACAAGAGGAGCCGGCGCCTCCCCCGCCCTCGCCCCCGCCACGGGGGGGACAAGCCTCACGCCGAGCACGGCCTGGGGCGAGTCCCTGCAGTGCCTAGACAGCGCCCAGCCGTGCCTCCCCGAGACATCGAAGAGGGTCAGGCCTGTGACGCTGTTATACACGTCGTTGACGGCGGTCCTCAAGGATGGCGCCGGGTCGCACACCCTGCTGTTGCCGCCGCCGCCCGTCGCTGCTCCGGATCCGGGGTGCTGCTGCTGATGGAGGTGGAGCTGGGGGTGTTGCAGCAGGGGCGGCGAGGAGATGGACCTCAGGGCGTCCACCAGCTGGGCCAGCGACCTCGAGGGGGGATTGGCCGCGGCCGCGGCGGTAACGGAGGCGCCTGGAATCACGTCCGACCTGAGGACGGCCCCGAGGAGCTGCAGTTCCTTGCATGCCAGCATCAGCCACCCGAGGCCCATGGCGTCGCATGCGTGGCTCCCTTTGGGGCAGCGTGTGGTGCTGTTGAAGGCGAGGGGCCGGGCGTGGCCTGTGGGTGGTGACGGTTGTTGTTGCTGCTGCTGCGGCGAGGGTTCCGCCGCAGCGGCCGAGAATGGGCCCGACATGATGGAGGCTGCGCTCAGTATCGAGAAGCGCTTCTGGTCTGGCGGCAACAGCGGGGGTGTGACGGCAGCAGCAGCCGCCCCGACCTGCCCCTCCCCCGCACCATCCACCTCCTCGCCTGGGGTCGCCGTCGTCGTCGTCGTCGTCGTCGTCGTCGTTAACAACGATCCCCCCGGGCCGCCCAGATACTCCTCCAGGGCGCCGACGCATGCGCGCAGGACCTGCTCGACCTTGGCCTCCCTGACCCTCCAAACAACGTCCTTGACCCGGCGGGGCCACCCTTCCTTGGACCTCAGCTCCTCCTCCCCCGAGAGGTTCAGGATCACGCTCTTGGTGACGCGGGTGAAGAGCCGCCGCTTGCCGAAGACGTAGCTGATCACGACGAGCCCGTCGGGCGACCCGTCGGTCGCGGCCCGGTGGACCCACCGGGGCAGCCACCGGTACTCGACCACGGCCTCGAGCGGCCTCGTGCACCTGTAGCGTAGGCAGGCGGACGCGACGGCCACGAAGCGCTCGAAGGGCAAGTCGCGGGGCACCGACTCGGTGTGCATGTGCGCCGCGTGCAGGAGCACCGAGAGGGACCCGTGCGCGTTGCGCTCCCGCTGCGGCATGCGGTACAGCCTGGCGGCTGAGCCGTCGGCGCAGAGGAAGGGGATCGGCGGGGAGCGCGGGAGCTCCTCGGGGCCGACCTCGTCCTCCATGGAGGGGACCGCGTCCACGGCCCCCGCGCTGGCGTCGCCTGCATCGGCGTGTGCGGTTGTAGCCCCCGCCTTGGCCCTCGTCTTCAGCGGTGAAGAGGCCGACCTGCCGGTTGTTGCTGTTGTGGACCGCTGCAGCAGCAGGGCTTCCGGCGAGAACATGCTCGCGAACAAGGGAGACTGCTCGGCGAGCATGTGCGATGACACACGGAACCTCAGCACCGGCGCCGCAGTACCGGGAGGCTCCACATCCACGGCGCCACCATTCGCAAACTCGAGAATGGCGTCGCCCCTCGGTGCCACGTCCTCCTCCAGCACAGTCCGCCCCGGTGGTACATGAGACTCCTGGGCCTCAAGGATGAGCCTTCTCGCCTCTTCCATGTACCGCACAATTTCCTCGTATTGCTCGAGCAGCCTGGCATGCTTCTGCGAGGTAGTTTACCGTGAGCAGGAGGGAGATGACACATAAGATACACAAGCGGTCCAGCCAACCAATTTCAGCTCACCTGTGTAATCCAATCCTTCAGCCTCACACCGTCAACACCCTCTCGTCCAACTTGCTCATGGCCGCCTCGGAAGCCCCGCTGCTGCCGCCGCTGATGGACGGCGACGAGATCCTTCCGCAACACCGGCTCCACACCCCCGGCCACAGCCTCTAGGTACCACTTCCACTCCCACAGGGGCCCGAGCAGCGCGTGCCGGTCGCCGTGCGGGGACGGGGACGGGGACGGGGACGGCGTGGTGCTGCCGCCGTCGCCGGCGGCGCGCGGCAGCAGCGCCCACTCGACGCGGGGCTTGACCACGTCGCGCACCTCGGCGGTCCGCATCAGGGCCGTCTCGACCGTGCCCAGGAGGACCGCGTCGGCCTCGGAGGAGTGGCCTTCCTTCCTCCCCGTCGCGGTCGACGGCGGCCACAGCGGGCCGCCCAGCTGCAGGCGGAGGCCGCGGATGTACTCGCCCACCTCCGCCGGGTCGTTGGGCGGGGGCGACGGTGCGCGCCCGCCCGCTGTCAGCGGAGGGCCGCCCCGTGGCTTCATCGTGTTCGTCCTTGTTTGGTTCGATGCTTCTGCTGCCTCCAGGGAATGACCCTCTTGCCTGTCTTTTTCTTTCCTCTTTCTCCTTCCTTCTGTCTCTTTCTGTTTGTCCGCGGAATTTGCTTTGTCTCAATGGCTCTGTTGGTGATCACGCAGCATCAAAGGGAATTGGCTATGCCCACCGTTCACCTGCGAACTCTTAGCATCTTTATCACCAGTATGAATACACTAGCAGTTTCAGTCGGCGATCGGGAGTCTGGACCGCGTTCAGTGGATTGCCATCCGTAAAGATCCCTTACCATCGTTTTCCTGTTCAGCCCATAGCCCATCGTCATGAGAACACTAATTGCAATCAACTCAACACCAGACATGTGCCCTGCCTAGGCTGCCTGATGCTACTCGCGACAACCGCATTCGCGAGGCGAGGAATGGAGGCAGCAGCCAAGCTTGCAGCTCACCAGCTGACTGGCCCCTGGCACTAGCGCACCTCAGCCGCCGTGGGGCTTCGTATCCGAGAGCTCCCAGGAATAGAAGAAACACGAGGTCCGTATATAAGTTCCTACAGACACAGGAAGAATGAAAGTACGTAACATCAAATGGACAACAACCATTCGCGAATCAAAATCCGTTTTCATATTCTATGCTTCCTAGGGGAAGCAGCCCAGTCACACTATCGACATCGTGTTCTGCCTCGAGCCTGAAAGGAGTCGTTTCACATCGCGTTGTCAACCAAGAGAAGCTCCAGCTTGTTGGGGCCATTAAACCCACTAAACCCAATGGGTC
>PYSP01000564.1:0-12396 GCA_003049395.1 Pseudohalonectria lignicola | reverse complement strand
CTCCTTCAGAGGGCACTTACTCTACACCCGCGGCTCCCCCACCCCCGCCGCCACCGATGCCGTCGTTTGGAGCACCAGCTGCGCCTCCCCCGCCGCCACCCCCAATTCCTGGCATGGCACCACCTCCCCCTCCACCGCCTCCCCCCTCGGCCCCGGGCGCCTCAGACGCGTCGAGTGCGCCTCCTGCTGGTGGTCGCCCATCGGCCTTGTTGGGCGAGATTCAGGCAGGCAGGGCCCTCAAGAAGACGGCCACTAAGGACAAGAGCGGGGCAGCAGTTGCCGGCCGCGTCTTGGGTTAATATAAGGGTTCATGCTTCGAGATTTTCTGCAATCCACGCGGGCCCTGCTGAGTGGTGACAATGCAGACAAGAAGCGGGGATGAGAAACGGCGGCACTTTGGGGGCAGGATCTCTTTCTATCTCTGTCTCTGTCTCCGTCTGTGTCTCTCACTCACACTCTCTCTTTCCTATCATTTTCCTTCGTGATCTTTTCTTTTTCTATATGGACGTGCAGAAGGGATCAGACCCGTGGTCGTCGTCGACCAATCCTGACCCAGGCGAACTTGCTAATTGTGGATCTGATGAGGAGGCTGTCTGCTTCTGTGCTCCGTTCTTATCCTGACTACATACGCATTAATATTGTCTCTACTTACAACTTCCTGCATTTGCCCATTCTGACCACTCACGGTTTGGATCTTGATTGTGTCGAGCTGATTTGTCGAATGGGCTCTACTAACCGCCTGGCCTGGTGCCGTGTTTGGGACCAATGGTGGGGAGCGAAGCGGGCTGAGAGCCTGACTTTGCCCCACACCCGTCTACCGTGAAATTCAAATTTGGATAAAGTCAACCAGAAACCGTAAAGTACGCAGTAGGCACCCGTAGATCAGTACTAGTAGATCATCCTCCACTTTCACCACACGGCAGATCCGTGATGCCTACGGATATGAGCTCGAAGGCATCCTCGGCCCAAACCATTGCGCAGTTTCACAGCAGACACTTTGTGGTAGAGAATACGTTCGAGGCCATCCTCCCTTTCGGGACCATCCCAAGACCCAACCCAACTGATGCAATTCCAAGGATGCACGCCATGTTCAGGCTTGCATTGGCTGATTATTCTTCTGGATGAAACACGGTCTCCAGAAGTGCGGGAGGTCTGCGCGTCCATTTGGCATGCTTGTGTGGGCGAATATCTCGAGCTGTTCCACATGTGAAGCAACCCGTACGGGCTATCCGTACACTACCGTCCATTAAGGTACCTAATTGACGTGCTCCGTTCCAAGTACACCAGCCTGCCCTTGAATACAGAGGTACCTACTAACTAAGGACTTATTTGTACTACGTACTGCGTACTCTGTACGTTCTGCGCACTACATACGGATGTGCTCCATAGTCTCTCACGATCGCCGATGATACATATCCTTACAAGTACGTCGTTTGATAAGAGACCTTTCTAAACTAAGGAAAGAAAAACTTGATAGATCTTCTTAATATGCTTGTTACGTGGCTCGTTCGGTCCGCTGATCTCCACCACGCATAGCGCACAAGTACTAAGTCTTGCTAGCCTGGACAACACCACCGCAAGTGCAGGATGCGTGACTAGCGAGTCGGCAAGGTAGGCATATAAAGTTCGGTATTCGCGAGGCTCTGGCGAGGGTTCACTCCCGGGAATTCCCCGCAAAGATTCCTCTAAAGTCACGGAAACAGCTGTGAAGAGTCCAACTCTGGTGCGACTTGAGTAGCTCCAGTAACTCGCAGTCGTACTAGTAGTACTAGCTACCTGGGTATGAAGTAGATATCCCGGATTCCCGTGGCTCTTAGCTGCAACTCTATGCGAGGAAGTAGATAAAGAGGAAAGAATACGTTTCCCAGATTCTCAGACATGCCAGAGTCCTTCCTTTTCCATCACTTCCGAGGCTCTCATGAGTCACGGAGAGGCTTGAGAGCACACCAGAGAGAAAGAAACAGCTGAACACACACGTACAGCAGTATACTAAAATCTAGTACGTGAAAGACTTTTAGGGGGAGTAGCAGTGGGAATCAGGCGGCTGCAAATTAGTCACTAATGTCACGTTTGCAAATGTGCCAAGCATGGAACCAAGCCAATCAACACGACGAACAGGGCTCCTTTAGCTCCCGAAGTCGCGGAACAGGGCTATAAAAAAATGCACGACAGTCTGCTGCACCCGTCCGCTGTATCGCAAGTTGGCTGAGATATGCGAACTGTTTGTTTCGATGGAAATCAGTGCGTGCATTATTGCGTTTCGGAATTCTGGACAGATCCTAAGAAGAAAGTCGAGATATTTGATGCCCTTTCCTGCTTACGAGTACTACTACTACTACTACAAGAGGGTCGGGCATGTTACATGCATCCTCGCCCCCATCCATTGAGGCACATGGCGTCAAGATGTCGAAAACGCTGTTATTTGATTGGCTCTCGTCAGTCCGAGTCAAAACATTCAAAACAAGGAAAGCGCGTCGCGCGACGCGTCGCAAGCTCAACCAGCAGCCAATCCCCTGATACCCTCTAGGTATCCAACCAATGGGGCCATTCACACCATGTCCCACACACCCCTCTCGTCATAACATATCACACCCAACTATTTTCCGTGCTTGTCTGCCTGACCGTGCCTTGGGCTCTCGCAGTCTACACTCATGCTCGCTGGGCATGCTGGGCATACTCGGCTGTGAGTGTGGTACGTATGTTGCATTCTCGATCCTTTTGGTAATCCGTACTTCGGACTGGTGGTTTGGTGCACTATGCAATTTGCATCGTTGATGTGGCATCTAGGGAGTGGCGGGTTGTACTGAAGAAGCTGGAGCGTGTGCTACCACTGGATTGCTAGATAATTAAAATCCCAGTGCCCAAATGCTCGCCGAACTATTACGTAGTAACCTCTATTCGCAAAAAGACTCACAAGAGGCTAGGTTCTCTGGAGGCGCTTGTGAGGGGTTTTCCAGGTTCGTAAAAAGCCGGGCTGGGACCACGGAGACCTCCAGTTTAGCCCGTGTCAGCACTCAGCCCGCGCTGGCCAATCCGTTTACCGATGGAAGCCCACACTCGCGACCACTTAATAGGGCCAGAAGGATCCCCAAGCTCCCTACGTGGCGCGTGCTAGGCTACGCAGTAGGTGGTGCTTTACTCCACCTGCCTCGGGTTCCCACATCTTCTCTCCTCTTTCATCTGTTCTGTTGCAACTCTGCTCTCTGCAGGTTTTCTCCGGGTTTGAGAACCCAGACACGCCAGACCATCCAGGCCTTATCCATTTCTCACTCGTGCCGATCTAAAGTGTCTCCATCGCTCCATTCCCGCATCCAGTCGCTGCATACTGCATGCATGCATGTATGCAAGGCAATTCACAGCCAGCCAACCCTCATCGAATGAACCAATTTTGCCAGTCAACCAGCCGACATCCCTCTGGCCTTCTCATCTCCTCCTCTTCAACGAGCCGTCCCTCCTCCTCCCTCTCACCCCCTCATTTCCCTCGCTCTCTGTTGCATCGTCCCCTTAGTCTAAACCTGTCGTCGCCAAGCACCACCATATCGATACTAGACAATATTTGGCAAGATCACGAAGACAGGAAAGACGAAAGGTGTACTCCGTACTCATTGCTTGATCAGACTTGCTGCTACCCACCTACAACCTCTCCCTGTCCTCGATTCTAGCGCTCCTCTCTTTGAACCCGTGATCGAGTCGCACATGCTTCGCGAGAGAGGTCGAGAGCCGCTCCCTTGCTTAAGACCCACTACCAATTAAGATTACAACCAACTTCAAGGTGAGCCAGCACTTTTCCTCCCCATTCTTAGCTGCTTAGCCCTTTCTATCATCATGCAAAGTCGTCCTTCATACCCTGGATATTCGCTCCACTAGTTTCTGTACGGGGCTGGCGTGTGGTCCGGATCTCGACGAGGTCGAATCCTTTGAGAACTTTGTGCGAGAGGCGAAGCCCACGTCAACAGCTCAAGGAACTACAATAGTCGCCTCATCCAACTGACTGACGCGGTTCCGGCACACAGAGAACTCTCTGCCTTTGCAAGATATCTAGGCATCTCTCACGTCTCAGCTAAAGCCGCGGCCAAAATGGCCAAGCACACGCGCTTCGGTCCTTCAGTGCCTGTCCAAATATTCCAGGACGACTTCTTCAACCATAGTCACAGCCAGAGTCACAATCACGACCACACGGCTCCCATGATAAGTCACGCTCCGATGCCACCAGCATCCAAGGCGGCGCCTCGAAGGCCGCTGCAGCCCAACAACGCCAACAATTTGGTGTTCAACCCGCCAGCTAGCTTCGCCATGCCGATGAAGCAGTCGCCCTTCAAGTCAACGGCACACACTTCGTCGAACCCCTTGACACCGCTCAAGGCCACGCAATCTGGAAGGCTGAACACGGTCTCGATTGTACCGCCTTGCAACCAGGGCCAAGCCCAGGCCACGGACTCGATCCCGAAGAAGCAGCCGTTGATGTCTAGATTCAAGACAGGGGCGCAAAAGCTTATCGCGCCGGGGCATGCTAGAGCAAACATGGGCAAGGAGAACTGCCATCCTATCTTGTATCCCGCTCCACCTGCATTGAACCTATCGATTGAGAACTTCTATCAGAAGGCAACAGGCAAGCGGCTTCTCGATGCTCCTACTATCAAGGACGGCAGGCCTCACAAGAGGCTTAGGCTGGAGGACAGCCCCTTGCCGCCACATGACTCGTTTCCGCCCATCGTTGACGACGGGTCCAAGCCCGGCCACAGCTACGCGATGCTGATAGGGATGGCCATTCTCCGGTCTCCTCAGCGGCGTCTCACCCTCTCTCAGATCTACAAATGGATCTCTGACAATTTTTCCTTCTACCACCCCACCGACGCCGGCTGGCAGAACAGCATTCGGCACAACCTCAGCTTGAACAAGAACTTCATCAAGCACGAGCGTCCCAAGGACGACCCTGGTAAGGGCAGCTACTGGGCCATTGAGCCGGGCGCGGAGCACACCTTTATGAAAGAAAAGTCGACGAGGGGCAAGTCCATGTCCATCTCGGAGAACATGCCCGTCATGTCCACGGTGCTTGAGCCCTCGTTGTCGTCAGCGGTACCAACAGCGGTAGGGACAACAGCAATTGCAACGGCAACGGCAACGGCAGTGGCAACGGCAATGGCGACGGAAACGGCAGCATTGGCGGCAGCGATTAAGCCGGAGCCACCGTTGCCCATGCAGGCCCCATCCAGCCAGCCAACTCTGCCCAATCTTTCAGCCCTCCAGCAGCCGCAGACTGGTCTGCAGCTTGAGCCCTCTTCTGATGCCACCATCCCCGTGTCTGATAATGTTGCGCTGGAGGAACCCGTGGAGAAGACGGTCGAGACGGAGTCGGTTTTGGAGTCGCGTCAGTTGTACTCGCCACTTCCAGCTGCCATGCACTCGTCTCCACCTATCCCGAGGCATCTGGAAGCACATGGCAACACACCGCCACCGCTGAGAAGACGGAGTAGCTCATCGGCGGCCAAATCACACAAGCGCAAATTCGCCTCGATGGACGACAGTGGCTACATCTCGTCCCTCGACTCATCAGTCCTCAGGTCCAACCAGAACCCGCGACTGCCACCGGCGGACGCTGACCGTCCACGGATCAAGCGTGGTCGGGCCGAGGAGGAGATTGCGCGCCTGCGTGCGTCATCCTATGACAGTCCCACAAAGGGACGATCATGGGTTGGGTTTGCGCCGCCATCCTCGTCACCTCTCCGCCACGGGTCTCGGAATGATGGCGCCCAGATGCGCCCGCCTGTGACACCTGCCATCAAGCTTGTCCCTCCACCACGTCCACCCCCATCGGTATCCCCCAACACAAACTTGCGCCTTCACCGGGCCAAAGTTCAGAGCATGATGGACTCTCCCCTCCGTCGGATCACAGACATCCCGGAGGAAGAGGACCCATGGGGCACCCCTCTGGGACTCAACTTCGACCAGTCGATTTACAACTTCGACCTCGGGGTTGACGGAGGGCTGGGCGACATAGGCTTTGACATCTTCCAGGATAGCTCGGTAGCTTCGCTTTTTCCAGCTGTGGAGAAAGGCTCACCACAGAAGCGATCAGCAAAGAGGCCACGGCTAGAGAGGCCGCATTCCACCAGCGCCTTGGGAGACATCACAAACTCGAGCTCGCGTCGATCAGTCACGTCGGCGCCGTTCCTCAAGATGCCTCGCTCACCGGCCGTTGGGCTGGACACACCAAGCAAGGTCTTCAGCAGTCATGACCTGCCGTCTTCTCCCAGCAAACTGTTCTTGCAGTCGCCTAGCAAGCTCCCGTCGTCTCTGGACGCCGAGAACGCGTGGCTGAACCTGGACGAGTTCTGCTCTACCGACTTCCTTGAAGAGACGAGCGACTTTGCTGGCGTCGACATCATGCAAGGGTTCGACAGGATCGGACAGTCTGCCAGAAATTCACGTTCGACGATGAAACCCGGGCTAGGACGCAGCTATACCAGCAGCTTTTAGGCCTATGCATCATGTCGCCTTCTTCTCCCTCCTACTCCTGCTCTATCTTGCTCCGATCTTGGTCTGATCTGATGAGCGTTTACGAATTGATGAAATACAACGAAGACAAAAAACACCAAGCGCAAGTTCGGATGAACGAACTTATCAACCTGCCTTCCATCCTTGGCTTCCACTGCTACTTTGGTGTTTGGATGAGAATTGAGGAGGGGTCTGGTTGAATCCCCCAACCGAAGTGGCGGTCCTGTGTCACCCGTCTAGGAGTATACGCCACTACCAGCCTCACGGCTTCTTGTTTTGACGACGAAATAATGATGATGTCTGGACTACAAATCAGCAAGCATTTCTCTGTATGTACATGGTGTTTGTTCGTTGAGTTTTCTTGATTTTGCTTTCCTTTTTCCCCCTTTTTCTTTCTTTCCCGTAGGAATTTTGCTCGCCGGACAATATCGGTTGGCTTCCCTATTTTCTTTACTCTCTCTTTTGTCCAAAGGATATCAAAGGTGTCGGCTCCCTGAAGCCGTTGGTGACTGACGACATGTGAAGATGAGGGGGCATACGGGTACTTGGGCTTAGGACAGCAGGTGGATAGCAGGGAGAATGGGGACGATGGCGAAATGGATAGCGAGAACAACGATTCTGTCTGTACGGAGTATCCACGAAGGAATCGTGGGTTTGTCGGAGCTGGGATGGCTACTTTTTGTCTTGGGAAGCCTTACGTATTTGTTGTGCTTCATTCACATTTCAACATTTGATGGTATTGTGCGTGCCCAGAGTGCCAAACCCACCCACCCATTCCATCCGGACATCAAACATGTATGTGAGTATGGTCCCTTCCGGCCCGCTACGAGATGTCAGGTTCCATTCGCCTGCCCCTTCCTTGTTCACATGCAACCTCACCATGGGTATCTCGTTACTAAATGGGTGCGTAAAGGATTGCCCACGACCGATGAACAATGACCGCGGACTGGTGACAGGTTGACCAGAGCTCTAGCAAGACAAACAACGGCGCTCCGTGGAGGACCCAACCTCTCAAAAACGCCCAGACACCAAAACACCTGCAGTTCTATAGGAATAATAATCACATTTCTCTGCGCCCCTCTCGTCCAAAGGCCAAAGTCTATAGAGTCCAAAGGCACGAGACTGCGAGAATGCTTCATTCAGTAGATGCCCATCCTCGTGGCCCAGCCTGACTCTTTTTGGTTCACTGTGATCTGGTACGGGAAGGGGTTGGACTCTGTCGTGGTGATTGGTGGGATATGGTCCTTGTGAGTGTTGACTGAGGTGATGATCTTCATGACGGTGGTCAGGAGGGTGGCCTCGGCTGCTTTGCGAACTTTTGCCCGTTCTATTGCGTGGGTTGTTTCTTCACGTCAACTCATAATAACGGACGGACGATGCTCTGATCTGAAAAGGAGGGAAGGATGGAGGGGGAGGGGAGAGAGAGAGAGAGAGAGAGAGGTAGATGGATAGATATAACCGACCACTCTCAGTCCTGGGCTCGGCGACTGTGACCTTGACGGTCCAGCATTCCCAGCAGACCTCCTCCTCACCGCGCATGGCCAGCCACGTCTTGCGGCGCTTCTTTTCGAAGAACTGGACTGAGATCTGGCCCCTCCCGCCGCCCTGGTGGTGCTGCTGCTGCTGCTGGTGGGAGGGGACGCGGTCGCTGTCGAGCTGGCGCACCAGGGCTGCGGCGCGCTGGTCGATCATGGTCTCGAGCTCGACATCGTCGACCAGAGGGAGGGTTAGGTCGAGGACCTCGCGCGTCTGCGGCTGAACCGAGGGGAAGAAGCGGTGGAAGAATATTGTGTGGAGGATGCCTGAGGTGGGCAAGTGGGTGGGCAGGCAAGAAGGCAGGGAGGCATGTCGTTAGCCGGGATGTCTTGTCTTGTTGTTGCAGTGATACCGTTACGTCCTCCGCGAGAGGGCCTCATCTTAGCCGCCAGGTCTTACCGCGCACAACATCACGGACTGTCGATGGATCTGCGAACGCTTCTAGGATGAACTCAGGGGGACTGCGTTGATCCATCTTCTTCTTTCTGTCTGTCGCTTTATGGCAACCTCGCAGGTGAATACGTTTTGAAAATCATAGGTACAACAATGGGCGAGGATGGGGCCCAATACCAAATCTCTTGATTGAAAGACAGGGGAAGACTGGAAGAGTGGAAGACTGGAGGATTGGAGGGAGGCGGGGATGAAGTGTATTGAAGTGCCTCACAGGTGAGGGGCACGTAATTGTTGACGGGTTAACAAGACAAGCTTCTTTCTGTCGCGGGGTGAATTTACTGGAGACTGTACTACGTAGGCCAGCACGTGCTCCTCGGCTTTGCTAGCTCATATTGAAGGCAAGATACTGTTTGATAACCCCTGAAAGCGCGGGAAATGATTCTAGCTAGCGGGGAGAGTGGCCGCATGGGCCGAGGCAACCGCAGGGCCATTTTTCAACCTTTGCATATTTTTAATTTCTCTCGTCTTTGGCTTGCCGGTCTGGCAGTTGAGGCGCACCCGGTTGCAGCAGTACCTAAGGTACCTATCTAACTACCTAACTACATGTAGGTACGAATGCCGTATGTGCCCGGCTAGCTGTCTACTGCAGCAGAAACTATCAATTAAAACTCGACATGCAGCCTTTCAGGTAAGGCTACCTAACCTACCTACCTCTAGCCTGCTCAAATATCTAGGCTACCTCTCAACCAACCTTCCAACCTACCTTCCCACATACCAAACTTGCCTAGGTACACCACCGAATGCAATGTTTTCGGCAACGCGGCGATGGTTCCGCCGCAACAGGACCCCGATCGCCATTGGGGTAGGTGTAGTTGGCGCGGGTTATGTGGTGACCCAATATGTCCTGGGCAAACTTAAGGACGCGCGGGAGCGAATGAGCAGTGATCGCATCGCCAAGGAGAAGTGAGTCCCCCAAGACAAGAAGACAAGGCAAAGCAATGCAAGGCAAAGCAAGACGGGTGGGATAGGGGGAGATTGACTGAGCTCTGACCTGTTTGACCTTCATTGCACAAAAATCAGTCTCCGCCGGCGCTTCGAGCAGAACCAAGAAGACTGCACCTTCACGGTCCTGGCGCTGCTCCCCACGGCTACGACGAGCATCCTTGAGACGATGGAAACGGAGCAGATCACGTACCAGATCCAGCAGATGAAGGCTACCAAACCTGGGGTGGCGGCAGCGGGGGTGATCACCAGCCCTCCGAGTATAGCAGACACCACCATGACGGAGGAGGACGGCCGCAGCATGGTCAGCTTGCAGAGTGAAAGCGGAGTGCACGCCAGCCAGGTCTCCCTACAACCATCACAACCATCACAACCATCACAACCACCGCAGCCACCACAGCCACTACCGCAAGGGTCTGCATCATCATCATCCGCACCAGCACCAGCACCAGCGGCATCATCCTCTGCAGACGGGGCCCAGCAGCAGGAGGGCGCTGCTGGCCCCAAGAGAAAGACGAAACGCCAGCTCTGGGACGAGCTGACCATCAGCTGTCAGTGTTGCTCTCTTTCTCACTTTTCTCTCTGCCCTCCCCACCAGTCATGAATGCGGCGGGGCTCAGTGACCACTGACTAATCTTTGTGCATACACACACACAACACACAGCCATCACAAGGGCATACACGCTCATTTATACCCTGGCCCTGCTGACGATGCTGACGAGGATCCAACTCAACCTCCTCGGGCGGCGAAGTTACCTCTCGTCCGTGGTCTCGCTGGCCACGGGGTCGGCGCAGGCCGCCATCAGCCTGGAGAACAACGACGATGACAACCCGGACCAGGCGTACGGGAGCGATTTCGACATCAACCGCAAATACCTGACCTTCAGCTGGTGGCTGCTGAACAAGGGCTGGGTCGACATGATGGGGCGGGTCGAGGCGGCGGTGAGGAGGGTGTTTGGCCACCTCAGCCCCCGCGATGAGTTCTCGCTCGACACGTTCCGGGACCTGACGAGGGAGGTCAGGAGGCAGGTCGAGACGGCGGCTGCTGCTGACGGGGGCTCGTTGTCGGAAACTGAGACTGGGAGGGGCGGCGGGAGAGGGAGGTGGCTCTCGCTCCTCCTGCCGCCCACGGAGCAGGAGGAGGCAGTGCTCAGGGACTCGGGCGTGCTCGGTGAGAGCGCGGCGGCCAGCACGACTCTGCAGGACAGCACGGTCGTGGTGGTGTCGTCCCCCGCGGCCACGGTGTCGCCCCCACTCCGCCGCCTCCTCGACGAGACGTCGGACCTGATCGAATCCCCCGCGTTTGCGCACGTGCTGTCGCTCCTCGTGGACGCCGGCTTCTCCACCCTGCTGGATGGGCAGCTGGCCAGGGCGGCTTTCGGGGCCACCATGCCCGCCGTCGTCGAGGAGAGGGAGGGCGAAGGTGAAGGTGAAGGTGAAGGTAAAGGTAAAGGGGAAGGAGACGACGGGGCTGAGGCGGGCGGGGCCGTGACAAGGCCGCTGCCGCCGCCTAAGCCGACGACGGTGCAGCTGCCCAAGATCTTGTCGGTGCTGACGCGACAGGCACACGCCATCGGCAGCGGCATGCCCAACGAGTATCTCCGGGCCATGGAGGCGGTGCGGGACCTCGAGGCACTCGCGGCGGTGGTGTACTCAACCAACTGGCAGAACGAGATGCGCGACGACGACCTGGGGATGGTGGCTGATGCGGCAGATGTCGCTAGGTCTTATTCCATTCCTCCTCCTTCTTCTCCTTCTGGTGCTACCGATCCCGCTCTCGCTCCCGCTCCCGCTTTCCCTTCAGCTCCTCGTGCAACACCAGAGTCCAGCGCCATCACGGAGAGTGCCGTGCTTGTGACGACGGAGTCTTCGTTTGAAAGCGCGTGGCAGAAGGCGGTTGAGCAGAGGTGATGTTTGATGTTTCTTGGCCAATGATGTATGGTGATGGTGATGGTGTTAAGGAGTGGGTGGAGTGGAGTGGTGGGCCGTTGCTGAACAGGAAGAAGCACACAAGGGCCGTTTTAGATATTACATCCCAAGAACGTCCTTGGAACACCTTTGATTTTACCCCTCGACCTCGGGGCACCAAGCGTCACATAGAAAGTACTAGGTTATTGAGCGATATGAGGCTAGCTCTTTCTGGGGACCTTAGGGGCCTTGTATACCTAGTTATATAAGTTTGTGTCTGTCTATGGCGTGCGTGCTTGCGTGCTTTGTATACATGTTACTGAGGATACTCAGGTTGTTGGTCCAAGTATCTCAAGTCCGTCTGGGTGGAACATGCCGTTTGGGGACTCTCGTGAAGAACCCGCAGATGTAAAGCATGCACTGGCGCTTGTCTGCTTGATACCGACGTGAAGTACTGATCCAAGTATACATCCATGTCCCCATCCACATCAAAAGTCTCCCCCCCACCAAAAGAGCAGGGGGTTAAGGCTCATAAACGGCGACCCCTTCCGGTCTTGCCTCCGTAGCGGCATTTGTCGATTGCCTCACATCAACCCCCGGATGAACTGATCTAATCCCAGCTCGAACAGTTCGTTCTTGACGCCCTCACCACCGGGGTGCTCTACAGGAGCAAGTGGGTTCTTGATCACTGTATAGGCAGTATGCATGAAAAGTAAGGCCGGGAGTGAGCATCTGTGTGTTTCGCTTGAAGATAGAAAGAAAGGGGGAAAAAAGATGCTAACCATATTCAACCCAGAGGTTGATGTAGATCTGATGCAGCACGTTGCGCATGCTCATCGAGGCCGTATCCGACAGCAGGACGAAGCGGAGGTTGGTCGGGGTCTCGTAGAAGTGCAGCTTGTACTGGGCGGTGCGGTAGGCGATGAAGGCGTCGTCGTCCCCGCCGAGCTTGCGCGTCATGTTGCGGAGGGAGAAGACGGTGCCGAAGATGAGCTTGGCGTCGTCTCCACTCGAGTCGCGCGGCGGCCTGCCTCCCCCTCCTCCTCCCCCTGCTCTTCCCCC
>PYSP01000562.1:0-12773 GCA_003049395.1 Pseudohalonectria lignicola | reverse complement strand
GGGTCAGACCGTCTGCCTGCCGGGAACGAGGGAAAAAGAGCAGATTCACCTTCAGGTCCCTACTACTATGGATGATAGCCGAGGTGCCCAATGATCGACGGGATCCCAACCAACGTACCATGAAGGCCTGTGTATTGCTGCACGCCGTAAAAGTAATAACCAGGGCGTGCACGTTGATAGCAAGGGCCGGCCTGGGCGGGTATTTGCAACTCCCCGGCCTGCATGTACGCAACTTTGTTACGTAGGCACATGCATGCGTCTAGAAAACGGGACATGACGGATGGGCAAGGAAGGAAGCCATGATGTCCCTTGGGGGGGTTATCAAGGGGAATGCCGGCCAGAATGGCTGGCGAGTGTGTCGGTGATTTGGCTGCCCCTCGATTTTATGCACAGCAGGCAGGAACAGCAGTCTGTGATGGTTTGTCTTTTTTCCTTTTCTTCCCCCCATGGGGTCGTCCGTTGTCATCTCCCCGGGGCGGCCTACAATCCACTCCACTCCGTCTGTTCCGTTCGCCTCTTCCACCCCTGTCCCTCCTCCCGAGATGTATATTATTCCTTGTTCGGGAGAAGGCGGGAAAGAGCATTTTCGATTTTCAGTTACCTAAGTGAAGGTGTAGGTAGTCAGCCGATATTGGGGAATGAGGTCACACGGCCACTCCCCACGTTTCGAGTAGGCAAAGTAGCCAAGGCAGTTTAATCGGGCGCACCTAGTTAATTGGTTGTGAGGGGCTTAATGGGGTAAGCTTGATGATGTTGGCTGGTTGGCGGGTTAAGGTCTTTGGAAAATTGTGGTTCTTTGTCGTCTCAAAGAACAAAAAGAAACAAAAAAGAATGGAAACGGCTTAATTCCTCGATTAAGACAATGAGGAATGGCATATGCGCACAAGACATGCCGTATACCTACGTATATGATATACCTCCGGCTTTCTGGTGCATCAGCATGCACGACTCTACCTACGTACCTAGGTAGAAAAAGGGAAGCCGGCCAAGAAGCAAAGTGGGAACTGGGAATTGGAAATTACAGCATGTAATTACGTCGTAGTGAAACAATTCGGGGATTTGTGAGCGCTACCCCCGCAGCCATGTCCGGTTGGTCCGCCAGTTCAGCACGTAGCTGCCTACCGACCTAGGTAGGTAGGTAGGTAGGTAGGTGGTGAGTGCTGTGCTGTGTGCTCCGTAGTGCATCAACCGGTGACAGGATGACATGAGGAGATGGTACGTACTACCAAACAGAAGTGCCAGTGGTGTTTAGAGTATTGCAGTATCTTGCAATGTCTCGCAGTGCTGTACCTAGGATTGCAGCCATGTGCGGCGTAAACGGTAGAGGCTTCATCAACTGTTATCCGCCCAAGATCCAACCCCTCAACCTATCCAACTTTTTGCGCCAAATAAAGTAAGAAACCAGGGGAAAGTGCGCCTCGTTTCCGTCCCAATGCATTCAAAGCCAACCGGTCTCCCGTGACCTTGACCTTTCCGTTGATATCACTGTCCCGTCTATACCTGCCTCCCAACATTATTGTCACAGTGAAACAGGACAAGACCAGGCCACAATATCTTAGCACTTTGGCTCCTCCCATGGTCCGTGGATCATTGACCTCATTTGGTACCACAGATGAGGGCCTTGTGCAAGAAAGGAAAAGAGGACAAAAAAATAAGAGGAGTAAAAAGAATAGGCGGGGTTTGTAAGCTGTAATAATTGAATGACCCTCCCTCGAACACCTGTCCAATTCCACACCACAAAAGATGCCAAACCCCCGCCGCCCCGTGCCTCCACGCTTGGTATTGTGGGGTGTGCTGATAGCAACGATACCCGGAGTGCACTAGCAGGCGTGGGTGGCAATCCCAGAATCATCGCTAAGAATTGACAGGCTTTTGTGGGCGGTCGTTCTGATTAGTTTCGTTTCGTTTCGTTCGTTTCGTTTCGTTATCGTTGACTCCGCTTTCCCATGGCTTGCAGGAAGTTGAGCGAGGGCCGAAATGAGAGGGAAATAATGTAGGAAATCCTGCTCTTTGTGTTGGCTATGTGAGGGGTTGCAGCCATTGGAAGGCGAAACCCCGCGCGGGAGAGTGGCATAGCCGAGGAGACAAAAAAGTACGAAGAAACGAGGGTGTGAAAAGAGCAGAATGGAAGGCAGAGTGAGAGTGAGCTGTGTACTGTCTGCCTTTCCTCCAGAGCTGAGCGTCCCCCACACATGCCTATGGTGAGAGCAAGCGGGGGACAGTTTGCTGGCTTTTGGGTTTCATTTTCAGGATTCATGCAATGAGATTCCCTCGTGGACTTGCAGTGCAGGGCTTGCACTAGGCCTGCAGAAGGTGCAGAGCTCAAGCAAGAGCCATAGAGCTGCATCATTGCTTTCAAGTCCCTCTTACACACTCTCTCTCTCTGGGTCGACTAGCCATCCCGTCCGTGTGTTGTGTGGGAAAGACGGGTTTCAGGTTGTGCAGCACTTGTTCTGGAACAAAATGGGATGGATGAAAAAGGTAGTCCGGCGCAGTAAGGTTTCACCGGCCGCCCATCATTGGTGTGACCAGGTCGATGCTCTTGGGGCGAGAGTAAGTGCCGGCACGGCGCGCGGGCATCGGCCTGTCGAGTGTGGTCATGCCGTAGCCCGCGCCTGCCGTTGCGTAGTAGGCACTGGTGTCATAGGTCGAAGGGAACACGGTGGATGGAGCACGAGAGTACGAATTGCTGGGGCTCGCGACGGCGCTGCGGGTCGAGGTGGACGTAGCCGTGGCCGCCGATGTGTCCAAGTGCCACACGCTCGGGTGGTGGTATGCCCCTGTCGTCACGCCCGCCACGCCCGTCATGCCTGGCGAGGGTGGGCTCGCATCCGTAATGGATAGTGACCGTAGCGATGACATGGCTGAGTTGTGAAAGAGTCCGTGATTGGTCTGGCTGGGCGTTGCGGGAGGGGAGTAGTGCATCGAGCTTGGCCTCGACGGCGACGCGCGGGGGATGATGTCCCTCGTCTCCGTATGCCCACCCGTGTAGTATGGATAGGCAGCTGTCGGAGGACTTGTGTACTGCCTCGCCGCTGGTGTCGAGGATACAGTGGTGTGCGTCTGGTCATGAACACGACAACTGCGATCCCCATTGGTCTCTGGTGTTAGCTCACTCACTCACTCAAGAGTGGTGGTGCGGGGTGAGTGGCCAGAGAGAGACTGGACACTGCGAGCAAGTCTAATGAACAACTGGCTGGTTACTCACGCTTCGGAGCAGTAGAGGAACCTGGCGTCCTGTGCGACGAATTGCTTTTCGCAGCTCATGCTATACGGATTTAGGCGTCCAATGGTTAGCCTGACAGCTCACTCTCCTTGATGCCTTGATGCAGGAACGGTAGCAAATCGCAGTGCACGCCGCGACACCCTCAGCAACATCAGCGACATCGCCAACCCTCGTGGCGACGTCCAACAAGATGATTTCCTCGTTGGTCCCCTGGTCCCTTGGTCCCTTGGCACTTCGCCGAGAAAGCCCAAGCAAGCCCACGACGCACCACCCCTTCGCCCAAGGCCCATGGTCCACGGCTTCCCCCAACAGATTGAGCCAAATAACAATTTCCCCTCATCAGCTGACCATGCAGGCCAACCGAAAGAGGAAAGCCATCTACTTTGTGGCTTGAGGGCTTTTTGTTCGGGTACAACCCAGTGTGAGAGGGGACGGAGGTGGGTAGATGCATAGATAGAAAGAATGAAAAATGAAAAAGAGGGGGGAGGCTCTGATGGAGGGAGGACGGTTTACCACTGGCTAGCGTGGATGGACTGCATCTGTACATGTGGTGGTTGTCGACAAAACAGGAAGGAAAGCAGAGGAGCACAGGAGCAGGGAGACGAGAAGTGAGAAGAGTGAAGAAAGGAAAGGAAAAAAGAATTCAGAAGAGAAAAGAAAGCCCAAAAAAAAATTTGACAACATACCAATACATCGGGAAGCTTTCCCGCTCCTCATCCCACCAGCGATCATCGTCCCATTCTCGCTCGCGGTCCCGCGAGCTCTTGCCGAGCTTCTGAGGCGTCGTTTTCCGTGTCATGGCTGCCGACCTTGTTGATGATGACTTTGAGTGCCTAGAAGATGACGAGGCCTCAGACGTGGTCAAGCTCTTTCGCAGGTCGGTGCTGGAGCCGTGTCCTGATTTCCTCCTGTGGTGATGCATCTAGTAGAGTGAGGCAGCGGCAAGTTATATATAATAGTAAAAAAGTTTGTATATGAGTGTATTCGTGCAAGTGAAGAGAGAGAGAGAGTGTGTGTGTGTGTGTGCGTGTAAGTGTATGTATGTATGCGTCAGTGTGTGTGGGTATGTGTGTTGTTGTTTCTGCTGATCAGTGATCTCCTAGGTCCCTTTTAATCCTGCAGCAGGAAGTAGGTGTAAACGCTGGTTAGTTGGTGATAGCTAGTAGTTCGAGCCGGGCGAGCAAGCAGCAGCAGCTGGAGGTGGTAGATTGGGTGCTGGTCAGGCTAGGGTCCTATTCTGGCTCTCCAGGGTCCGTGGCTGGCCGTCCGGGGTGAAACAGGACGTGGGAACACTAAGTGGATTTTCCAATTCCTGGTCCAGGCCGTGCCAGACGCGGGGCTTAAACTGCAGGGCTCCGTTTGTGATCGCTCTTTCGAAGCGCCCCGCCAATTGGTCATGCAATTGTGGTGCTGTGGTGCTGTGGTGCCGCGCGGTGCTACCGTGTGTTGTTGCAACCCCCCTCCTCGAGACCGAAGTGGGTGTGGTGAAGAGGCACAGGAAGAGCCTAGTGAGGCAGAACTATGTATGCCTTCTCGCACTTTGGTACTTCCCGTGGAGGCGATATCTGGCGATGATAACGGTGGCGAAAAAAAGAGAAATTTTCTTCTTCAAGGAACTGGCTGGCGTGCTTCAGAGCCCAATGCTGCTGCTATTATCGGCGTCTTGCGCTTAGCCGTTATGCGAGCTGTGGGCTAGCAACGATACTGGATGACAAGGAGGCTTTTGTCTTTCTGGTTCTTGTGGTGTGGACTTTAGCTGTGTCGACAGGGCGCAATCCGTCTTGTCCGTGAACCGGGTGGGTTCCAAGTCCAGGTTTATCTCATGCGGGCTGCCGAATCAGCTTTGGCCTGGCGGCTGGAAGGCTGCTTCCTAAGATATAGGCGAGTAGATAAACAATGATAGACAATGATATACACCCTCGTCCAGATTGGTGATAGCTGGGATCCTTCCCGGGGAAGTGGAAAGGGATTGGCGTGTAAGTGCAACTGCGAGTGAAGGTTCAAATTGTGTCTGGGATGATCCAAGGAGAATTATAGATAGGTATTTGTGGCGGATAGATCGTCAAGCACTTGGAAGAGGGGGATTATGATCTTGGTGAGTGACGTCTGGTCTCAGCGGTGCGTGATACCGAGCATCAAGACGTGGCACAAAGACACCTCTGACTGGGCAATGGGGTTGGAGAAATGGTTTGATCCAAAGCAGCTTAGTAGAAGAAGCAAGTTGCAGAAGCTTGAAGAGGGGAAGGGAGTTGGGCTGAAGGATCGAGAGAGAATGTGGAAAGATTCGGGAGTAGTCGGGGGAAGGGGCTGAAGGGGGAGGGAGCGATATATGTGCCAGAGTATTCAACGATGACTCTTAATCTGTTGTTGGCGTGATCTCAGTCCCTATCTTTTTGTTTCTTCCCTTCTGTCGAAAAGTTTTCACACCCCCTGTACAGCAAAGGCGGCGGTCAGGTTCCTGAATTTCCAGGATTGCTGTGCTCAATGTGTGTGGCAGGTACATATACGATGTACTTCGGACGATTTATCATCTACCCTCCTGGGGGTAGGTAAGTCGAGAATATTATCTCCTTCACTCTCACAGATATTGACGCTGGGCCGAAAGCGGAGATTCTCGTTCAACTGGCTCTGACCAATGGTCTAGCACCGTCAGTGTTTCAACGCCCTAAATTGCTCAGCGCCTAGAACACGAGCCTCTCAGCTCTCAGGAAACACCTTCGAAAATGAGGGTCGAGATGTGATTGTTGCGGTGAAGGCAAATTTTGTGTCGCTTACGTTCCAAATTTTCGAGAGCGTGCAGACTAGAGAGATAGAGTTTTCTTATGTTCTCGCTTTGCCCCCCTAGTCTTCGCCTGTTGTTTTCGAGGGAAGACTGAGTATGGGGCCTTAATCCTTATGGGGTTCGGATGGAGAACGAAGTGCTATCCCGCGATCGATCGATCGAATAAAATCAAGGAGTTAGGACACGGCTCCCGACTGTAGGACCACAAGCCGCACCGGCGGACAGAGGAGAGTGGAAATGGTGGAGCGCTAGCAGCACAGAGCTTTGACTACTAAGTATGGGAGTGAACGTGTTTTGAGCGTTGGACGACGATGAGAAATGGCGCGTGCTAGCCTTCTTGTATGCACTGGGAGCCTGTACGGAAAATACGGATACATTACAGGAAATGTGAACGATACCATTAGGCAGTAAAGGTTTCCTCTGTCCAAGGTAGAATGCAGAGGGGAGTAGGCGCTGCTATCACGTCAAACAAATCTCCTCGAATACCTGGGCAAGGGATGACAGACGTAAGTAGGTACGGAGTGTAAGAAGGGCTGAGGTCTGGTCAGTTGGAAAGAGTTGAGTACAGAAGGGGGGGTACGTACCTGGCAAGGTACGTACTTCCCCTCATGCCTACCTTACATACTAAGCTTCCATGTCAGGTACTTGTCCTGCCCAGCAGGTAGGTATGTAGTAGTCGCAGTAGCTGTAAACCACATCACACAACCCATCCGGATGTGACTCCCATTGTATAAATGGATGGGATTGGGGAAGTGCCTGAGGTGGGTGCCCGGGGGGGCCCTGCAGCAGAATTGGCCGGATGCAGCTGTCCAGATGCAGCCAGATGACGAGCTCTGGTATCATGCATGGTTTGAGAGCCAAGAAGAGAACCCGGAGAGCTGACGGGATACTGATAATGCACCTTGCTCACCCAAAAATCGGGGTCAGGTTAGTATTAGCTAAAATTTCGTCGTCTTGCATGAAGAAGAGGGGTTCTTGCAGCTAATGATGAACGATGATGTGTTGCCCGGCCTTTCCGCTTAACTCATTTGGTGTGGAGGGCACGTCAGGCAGGACTCTCATGGGATGATGAAATGAGGAGGAGAGTGGCATGCCTCTTCGAGATGCCGCCTATGAGGTCCCATCTACGGATTACGCTTGCGTGCCTCACACCTCTGGGAAGGAAAATGGCGACATGGACTGGCAGCCTAGCAGCCTGGCTGCCTACTACTAGTACTAATAGTTCTACTAGTAGGTAGGTGAGGTACCTAACCTTACCTACGGGACAGAAACTCGCCGTAGATTGGTGGATTACGACGCCGAAAAGAGGTCATTTGCCCAACCATAGCCGCCTGCTAAGCCTATCGCAGGTGTTGAGCAGGTTTAACAAGACGTACATGTACCTACTTACCTACCTATCTACCTAGTCTAGGTGCCTACACCTTACCACTACGCTCTCTCAGTCATGCCGTGGCGTATTGCACGCCTCCAAGCTGGGGCTGCAATCCGGGCATTCCCAAGACCCAAACAGCTAGCTTTATTACCCCTCCTTGCCTTTCTATCCTCATTGCAGAAGAGAGTGTCACCACACCACCTCCCAGGCCCCCCAGCCAGCGGCCCCCCAAACGCCCCTCATCAGGTTCAAAGGGTCGCTCCCCAATCCCAATTTTCGGTTTCTCACATCATCCATTACAGCAAGCACGTACCCTTCATCCTCGCTCTAACCTCTTTCTATCTCGTCCAGTTGCCATATTTGTCCGGCACTCCATTGCTCCTCGGGTTACATGGCAAAACCCAGGGGCTATGAGACCCCTGATATTGCCATGAGACGCCTTCCCCACATTTGGATGGTCCTGCTGACCTCCCAGAGCCAAAAGGAGGGTTGGCAAATGGAAGATAAGTTTGACATTTCACGGACTTAGCTGAGTCGCATCTGTGATAGCGTGTCACAGCGTCATTGACGAGAGTAGATAGCCTTGGAACATTGACAGATGCCTCCTGATACGGAATCCCGGGGGTGCGTCTGCAATCAAAACCCCAAGTTGAAAAGCCCCCCTCACCTTACCAGACTGTCAGATAGACATGCATGCATTTTTGTTGGGATCGATGCGTTTTCTCCGTAGGCGGGGCGGGGTGCTGGATTCATCCAAAGTTGACTGCCTTTATGGACGTACTACTATGTTATGTAGCCTCGATGATTGCCATTGGCCGGGCACTGAGCAGAGAAAGTGCCCGGCTATGCAGTGACACCGAGACGCAGAAATGCAGAAACTCAGGAATGCCCAAAATGCATGAACAATCTTCGCGTCTCTGTGCTTCTGTGCTTCCAGTCCGTCACATCTCTGCAACCGCGAATCCAAAGCCCATCGGCCCAACACGCACCCCATCCCTGGAAGAGAAAATCCGGAACAAAAACAAACCGACCAAACAAATCGACCTGTGACAGCATCCCAAGCCCACCAGTAGTGCGTAGTAGTGCCATCTGCCAGCCACAGCCACACCCCTGTCGTGTCCAGCCGCGCATGCGGGTGACAGGCGAGGAGGTCGGCCTGTCGGTAAGGCAGGCCAACAGCGAGGGAGGGAGCGATGAGCACCGACTGGCAAGTGACCCTGACAGCAGCAGCCTTGCCCCAGCTGTCCCAAGTTCTCTTCCACCCTGGCACACTGGCTAGCGAGTTACCGGTGCCAGACCTTGCTGCTGACTTGCATGATTGCATCCTTCCTCTACTACTGCGGTACAGTCAGTGGTCTCGGCATGGTCATCTTGAGACGGTTACATCTTTCAAGGGAACTACTCCTCTCCTCGCACATATTGCGAGTTCTCTCTTGGCCGTGTCAACCCGTGAGCCTGCAGTCAAGGCGTGGGGGTTTTCCAGACTTTCTGGCCCGTTCAATTAGATTAGATTAAACCACACCCATTATCCACGAATACGGGCAGGCCAGAAAACAGTCCACCAGGCTCCCACTCCCATCCCTTTACCACGTTCCACCACGGCTCGTACTACTAGCTCCAGCGAGTTTTTCCGTCACCCTGATGGATCATGGATGGCACTGAATATCATACGGCCCAGGGGTAGGTGTACATCCAGTCAGTCATCCACCCGGATTTTCAACCCACAAGCAGGGCCAAAAATATCCCCTCTTGCCTCTGGACATGGCAGTGCCCCTGGATTCTTGATTACCGCCCTACCAGAATGTTCGACTCTATATTAACTGCTGCGCGGCATTCCCTTTTCGTCTCGTCCACTGCCCATCCCGTGTCTTCCGTTACGTCTTTACAATATACGTTGTATATTTCTTGCAGAATCTGAACGGGTGGTTATCTGCTCTCAAAGACCTCGATGAGGGAGGCCTTGAGGATGCCACCACCTCACATCAAATAGCCAGGGAGAAAGGAGGAAGGTCGTAACTAAACGAGGCGCAACCAACAGTCCAAACCATGGTGTGTACTTTTGAGTGTTGGTGAATCAGCACGTACTAATACGGACTCCCTGGCGGCCTGGTCAGTTCCTTACCTCTAGCTTCCCCACACACAAAGAAAGGCGTTGCAGGGTCCCCAGATTGATCATGGCAAATCAGCCTCCCAACAGTCATTGTCAGCCTGGTCGCCTGGTCGCCTGGTCGCCTGGTCGCCTGGTCGCCTGGTCGCCTGTTCGTACGTCTGTGTTGAATGCGAGTGATTCCAGAAGAGGAAAATATCATGAACTGCTCAGCTGTACTGCTGTAAATGGTTCCCAACCCAGCCAACTGGAGACCAAATCACATTCCCCACCGGGTCGGTTGGCACACTATCCGTAGCCTCCTAACGCACTACTGCGTACGGGGTAAGGCATCAGGAGTCAGATCCTAGCACTTTTTTCCCCTTCTTCCTCCGGTCTCATCTACTCCAAGCTTGTCTCTTCTTATTTCCTTTTCTATCAGAATTTCTATATATGATCAGTGATCACCTATCAATTTTGACTAGGTCGTGCCAGATGACTGGCCACTGCGTAAGGTGTGGCTCAGAAAGGTAAGCCCCAGCCCGAATGCGCTCTAATTGGTAGGTAGGCATCGATGGCTGCTCCTGCAAATACGATCCCAATCGGGACGCACCTGTCAACCCTTCTCTCTAGGTAGGTCCCCACAAAAAAACCGTGCCTGTAAATTCTCCTATCTGGAACACGGGACAGAAACGAAGGAAACCCCCAATTAACTGAAGGCCAAAGGAAGAGAGGCGGCTTCCTTGCACAATTTTCTTTGTTGTTCCTCGCTCTTTTTCTCCCACTTCGTTTTAGTCATAGTCACCTCCAGGGATACCTGGCTGACGGCCAACCCGGCAGGCGGCCAGCCTCGGTTTGCGGTGGCTCTTTGTGGGGAAGCCGAAAAGGAAGCCGAAAGAAAGCTGGGAAGCATGCGAGATAACGAGAGCCGGAAATATTACAAGGAACCCATTGATGAAACCCCGCTCCCTCTCTCATCATCCACCCACGCGTCTCATCAGAAAGGAAGTTGGGCCACAGAGTGGCCGAGATTGATGGTGAGAAGACACTGACGACTGATAACTGACAAGCCGCAGCACTTCGGTTCCCAGGCCTACCATCACAGCGGCTAGCTCGGCCGGACGGGCTACCCTTTCCAGTTCAGTCATTCTCCCAACTATGGAATATGGCTGTCCAGGTATCCGCTCGGCCTCCATGTCCTTTTACCAAGGATGATAATATGGCACTCGTACGAGCAGAGACGTACGAGCAGAGACGTACGAGCACGGTACTGGTATACACTCCACAGGTGCTGCTGCCACCACTGGGGTTCCTTGGCCCTCCCATGCGCTTCACGGTTCGCAATCCGTTCAAGCCATTGGCTATTGCCCCCTATCGTGTTTCCCCCCAACCATGGCCCCTCCTTCCCGTCAAACCCCCCATCGTGATCATGCAATAACATGCAACAATATATAACCTACCAAGCCTGCTTTCACGTACCAACGGCATCCCCGCCCTTCCCTTTCGTCCACATTCTGCAGGTACCCTGAATCGTGTAAACGGTGTATCGAGTATCGAGAAAGGGCTTGTTGGCCACGCTGGCTGAGGGGTGAGTGTCCGTCTGGCTGCATCACATAGGTATCTTCCCCTCCATCCTCTCCTCCATCCAATGCCGTCAGGGTCAGGGTCCCGCTTATCAAGGGTGGGACTGCGTGTGCACGTCACAACGACGCCCACGTCGAGCAAAGATAGCAGCGGAGCCGAGGAAGATAGATAGAAATTTGGGGGGTCTGCCGTGAGAAACCGGAGGCTCATGGAGGGGGCGGCAGCAGAGTGTACAGCCAGCTAAGGACCAGCAGCCCACCGCCACGTTTTCGGATGCCCTTTATATGGGTGCGCCAGCATCGGTAGCTATCGCATCACACATGGCCACATCGTCGCCACGGCTGCCGACCCACCGACCGACTGACACGACACGACTGGCCCACCCCTTCACTCGGTTCCCCATGAGCTCAGTCGCCGATCCCAGGAGCAAAAGCAAGAGAAGGAGCTGATCGACGCAGTGCGACCGATTGGGAAGTTCACAATCTATCCCTCTTCTTTCGTGGTCGTGCCTGATAAGGTATCAATGGTACAAAGTAGATCTTGCTCATGAAGTGCGAGAAGTCTCCGACGCGGCGACGACGCACGCCCGACCAATGCGACGGACGGATGGGCGAACGGGCGATTCTGTCTCGCCGGGGCAGGGAGCGGCAGGGACGGGAGCTGGTAGGGGTCCAAAAGACACAAGCTTCCTGTCAACGCAATGCATCCCACACCTAATCGCAGCCATTGATCTCCCTGCGTACATACCGTAATCCGTGCATACTCGTCTCCCCGTCTTCCATTCGATCAAAGGCAGGTATGACGAGCGCTAGCTTCAGGCAGAAGAAGGTAAGGTCAAAAATGCTAGGGGTGGGGGCCCTCCGAGTAGGTACTGTGAGTTAGGTACCTTACGTACCGCAGCAGTGGTACAGACAGGCTTGGACGTTCCGGGACGGGGTTGAGATAAGGTGCAGCGATTTCGGGGACTCTTGTCGGATGCCAGCCAGGAACAAGAAGACGACATGGGATCATGAAAGCTTGTTTCCGAGTTTTCTACAACGTGGCCACGGCGACGACGACGTTGATCGGATGAGACTTTCTATTGTAGTCACCAATTTTGGCCGGGGTTTTGTCAGAGCCTCGTTTTACTGGCACGGAGTGGCGAAAGGAGCCGCTGGTGAATGAACTGCGCCGAAAGGGCTGGCGACGCTCAGGCTTCCGGTATCGGCTCTGCGCCTCTGTAAATCGTATATGGCGCTGGAAGTATTATTGGTTACCCACCCACCTACCTAGGTACTTTAACAACCTACCCACTACTAGGTAGTCATCGTCAAACACCCTCCATTTACCGAGTACGTACTATTAAGACACGGACAGAGATTGGAGGACACCAACATATCCCGCCGGACGATCAAACGATGACACATCTGACGTAGTGTCCCCGGGTGCTTGGGGTATGGCAACATCGACCTCCCTATCATGATCCTCTACACCTCCTTCTCGGGGGAAAACGATCTGGTTTTTGCGAGTGAGACATGCAGAAAGAGCCAAGCTGGTTGGAGTAGGGGGGTGGGAACCGCTATCGCCCTCCGGACGTCCCTCGGTGCTCTCCTCCGGCACAAGAGTGAGCGAGTTTGACCGAGGGGCTTGGGCAGAGTGCCAACAGGGTTTTCACGTTTTGCCATCAAGGTCTCTTTCTCCAATCTATGTGTCGGATGCAAATATCTTTTCTCAGTGTATGCCC
>PYSP01000561.1:0-13001 GCA_003049395.1 Pseudohalonectria lignicola | reverse complement strand
GGTAGATACTTAGCTAGGTCGTCAACCTAAGACCTGGTTGAAGGTATATCGGTCGTGTGGGTATATGTAGCCCTTATCCGCCCATCAGCCTTGGACTCCGCTGTCCGCCCTCATAGAATTGGTGACTTATCCACCTCAGGCGGATTCACTCTATGTAACCGCCAGCTTGTGGAAGTTGGCGAGTGCTTAGTTAGGCATTAACTCTTCTGTAAAAATCGTCGTTCAACTATGACTATTCTCCTCTGCAGGTGTCCGCGTGTTGCTGGATGTCATCCAGCCATTTTGGAGCGGTTCCTATGCACTAGACTAGTACATCCGGGAACTTTTGTCAGCATCAAATTAAAGCTGGCTCCCCGCTGATAAGATAAGCAAGCACAAGGTACCTTTCATGTGCTTCCCCACCATGTGATGTCCCGTTTTCCCCGCCACCCGTGCTGCTTGTCAGGACCGACGATTACACAGCTTTGCCCGGAACCGCCCACCTCTTCCTTGTCGGTGACTAGGCACCGAGCCCAGGCTCCCCATCCGTATCCGTTACATCTTGATGTTCCCTAGTCATCCTCACATACTCCTTCCCCGATCTTCTATCTAAACTCATTTAAGGAGCAATTCTCTCGGACTCATACCCTCAGCCGTGACATCACCGCAAAATTTTGTCTCGAAAGCCCCCGCAGCAACAATGAATATTATATACTCCACCGTCAACACTCTCCGGGACAAGTACACGCCGGTGTCGCACACCTCCACCTTCCGCGAGACAGGCCAGATCACACCGGAGGAGTTCGTCGCCGCGGGCGACTACCTGGTCTTCAAGTTCCCGACTTGGAGCTGGGCCGACGCCGACCCGGAGAGCAAGCGGGTCAGCTACCTCCCCGCGGGGAAGCAGTTCCTCATCACGCGCAACGTGCCCTGTGAGCGCCGGCTGAACGAGAACTTCGCGGGCGACGCGGGGCTGGAGGAGGCGGTGGTCAAGGACGGGGACGACTTCAACAGCAGCGGCGGCGGCAACGACGGGTCGAAGGGCGGCGACGCCGGCGGCGACGATGACGGGTGGCTGCGGACGGGCGGGCTGAGCAGCTCGCAGCCGCTTAAGGCGAGGGAGGTGCGCACCGTCGACGACGCCGGCAACGCGGGCGAGCGGGCGGGCGGCGACGACGACGACGACGACATCCCCGACATGGAGGACGAGGAGGACGAGGAGGCCATCATTAAGGATACGGACGCGTCGGGCAAGACTAGGTGAGTGGGGGGGAAGGATACATGATACTTTTCTCGGTGTGGCGCGAAGGAAAAAACAAAATAAACAACCAGGACTTCCAAGTCGCTGACCAACAACCGGCCTCGGAACTGCATTTCCCCCCCTTCCCCCTCCTCACAGTGGCCGCCGGACATACACCCTCTACATAATGTACTCCCCCTACTACCGCACGCCGCGCGTCTACCTCTCAGGCTACTCCCCGGACGGCCAGCCGCTGCCGCCGCCCATGATGATGGAGGATGTCATGGGCGACTATAAGGACAAGACGGTGACGCCCGAGGACTTCCCGTTCTTCGCGGCGGGCGTCAAGATGGCGAGCATCCACCCGTGCAAGCACGCGCCCGTGATGAAGACGCTGCTGGACCGCGCGGACTCGGCGCTCAGGCTGAGGAGGGAGAGGCTGCGCGCCGCCTCAGCCTCGGCCGTATCCGCCGCATCCGCCAGCGCCGCTGACGGCGTGGCCGAGGGCCTGGAGGGGCTGCACGTGTCGCCGCCGCCGCCCCCACCCGAGGGGTCCGGCTCCGGCGGCGGCGCACTGGTGGGGAAGGGGGATGCCGGCGCGGCGGCCGCGGCGGACGCGGGCAATAACGACGGGTGGGAGGATATTCAGCACGTCGACGTCGACGAGGCGAGCGAGGTCGCCATCAGGGTGGATCAGTACCTGGTGGTGTTTTTAAAGGTGAGGAGGGCCCAGATCCCCCGAGGGGGTTTCTCCCCAACTCTTTTTCGGTATGGGTTGGGATTTTTGTTGCTGACCCCTGACGGCCAACAGTTCATCGCGAGCGTGACGCCTGGTATCGAGCACGACTTCACTATGGGCGTCTAAGTCCATGCTTACTCATTCTACGACTCTAAGGTGGGCGGGCAATACATCCTGATCATGATCATCACGTCGTTTTTTGCGTCCCTTGCATTGTTCTCCTATTTTTTGGTTGTTTTGTGGTTTTCTCTCCCTTATGCTTTCCAGCCCTTCATCGAATAGATTAGGTTTCTCAGGTTAGGCGTGCCCTTGCTCCGGGCTACACTTTTTGGGTTGTTCGTGCCAAGTCGAGTTTGTCTCTTGCTTGTCGCTTTATTTTTGCTCTTTGTTCGCGCAACGGCCGGGTTTGGTCTCCCCTGCGTACCTAGATACCTACCGACTTCCCGGACGCACCTTAGAACCAGTCGAATGACGCGTTTCAGAGGTTCGCGTTCGCAAGGCCCGTCCCTTGCGGAAAGACTTTTCGCAGCCGACTGAAGAATTGTTAATAGGATCCCTTGGATTAATGTGTTCCCCATGTGGCATGCTAGAACCGTGACAGTTCCCCAACGTAATCTCGTTTTCCTTTGATGGAACCGGGCCGAGACCAAAATAGTTGATATCCAGCCCTGCACGAGAAGAAGGGAATCCAACATGGTATGTATAATGAGAAATGACTGGCCGTGGGGCAAGGGAAATGCACACGGTGATGACTTTGAAGCACATTTGCCCTAAAATTTCCCCCTGACCTGCAGTGCTTGTCGGACCAGCTGCCGTTCCTGCCCCGTCTTCGCCATCGCCTCAAAGGCGTGCGGCACGCTAACCCACGTCCGATAGTAAAATTTCGATACGGCCCTCCTTCAAATTGCTCGATATCTGGCGATACCCCCTATTGTGGAAATGATCCTCGGTTCCAACGTCGGCGGCCTACGTCGGCGGCAGGCCTCCAAGGTCAACTGAGAGCAAGTTCTTGCTGCTCCTCCGGGAGTTCCCCCAATACCCGAAGGAACTCCTTCCAGCCCTTCCATACGAACCGCAACTTGTAATAATACTCTGGGCCAATTAGTACTGGTTGAGCCAGTAATTCACCCACCACCATGCGCCTTGGTCCAGCGTCGCCTAGACCAGCATCACCCCCGAGCAGCGGCTGAGTCAACCCCCTCGTCCCTCGCCCGCAAAGCCGCTGTCAGGGCGGGGTGTCCGCCGACGCCGGCCCCACGACGGCGATCCTGTACCCGTGGATTCTGAGGAGCCGGCGGCCCATCCGAGAGCCGCGTAGACCTAGTCGCAGGGCGCGGAATGCGGCGCCTTGGTGACTGGACGGGAGCACACGAAAGTGTCGTTTGCATTGGGAGGCTATTATATTGGATGACCTGGGACAGATTTTCTTTTCCTTCTTGCAGAAAGACAAGGAAGATACCAAGCAGAAAATACGCTCATGGGATGGGAGGTGGTTGGAAATAATTCGCCCAAAAAATCCCGAAGAAGAATGAGAAACCATTCGGATCAACTCGACGCCAAAACTCCCCTTCGTTGTGTAGAGACACGGTTGTTTCTCCCCGTAACGATTGAGAGGCCTGGTGACAGAAATATTGACATGATGATGGGCTCAGCACTTCCTTCTACAGGCTCGCTAGGTGGCACCGCCGCTCCGGGCCTGGCCATCACAACTGCCACTTGGCCCGGCCGACTAAATATGGTCCAGGTGTTCGAGGAAAATAGGAGGTGGAAAAGGAAATTGACCGCTTGAGTGGTTGTGTCGGGTGGCAGCCTGGCAGGTCCTGTTATTGATCCGCTCGACCTGCAATCAAGAATGTTACCTTTCGTGGACGACCACCTGCAACCATATCCGCAAGATCAGACTCAGACACGTGGGCCACTCAAAACTACCAGAGATTGTCACACTTTTGTCGGTAATGTGTCTGATGGAGATGTCAAGCTATTTCTCGATGTGGTGCCTATTTTATTGCTGCCCTGCCGGGGGTTGGGGCCTACGAACAGCCTCGATACGAAACCCAGGACTCGGGGGACCACCTCAGTGATGAGCAGGAGATCGCGTAGGTAATTGACACCTTGGGCCACAAGTTCAACCGACACAGCCTCCAAGGCACTATACCGGGCAGGTGCTTCCGAAAAGCATCCTGCATCCTCGGCAAAATTCTCAACTTGCTCCACACCATGGTAGAGGACAGGATACTCGGGCCACAAGCCTCGCAGCCTGTAAGCAATCATCTACCGTTGGGCTAGCACCGTCCTGTGTACGAGGTTCTGCATGGACACACAAGAAAAGTGCCTGGGAAATTTCTCGCTAACTTGCAACGCCACTTCCGCAGGACCCGCGGCGAAAACTCCACGCTCTTGTGGCATCAGTGAAAAGAGAAGAAAAAACATCGGCACTCACCCATCACCCCAGCTTGATTTCCTCCCACCTAGCCTCCCCAAAAGCAGCCTTGAAGACCTTCCCCAGGCCCCTCCTCTCCCACAGAGTCCTATCCTTGCTCCTCTCGAGCAGCAGCACATAGTAGAGATCCCACTCGCTCTCCTCCCTCTCCTTGGGGACGTAGTAGTTCCATAGGGGGCACTCCTCCGCCGTGAGGTTCCTGGCGTCGCTGAGCGCGATGAAGACGAGCAGCTGCCCCTCGAGCGGGGAGATCCAGGAGCGGGGGAGGCTGATGGTGCCGCACCAGTCCCCGGCCGGGTCGGAGACGTCGCAGCGGCATTCTTCTCCTGCCGGCGGGGGGCCCGGTGGTGACATGCCGGTCCCGTCCTGGCGAGTGGCGGGGGTGGTGTCAGGCCCAGGCGTGCCGACATTATTGATGGTGGCAGCAGTGCCGATGCTGCTGTTCTCGTTGTTGGGGCCTTCCTGCCTGTCGTCAAGGCTGCTGATGGCATTAGCGTAGGTGTCGTTTTCGTCCTTCTTGTCATCACCATCTGCTGGTTTCGGAGGCGGCGACGGCGACCGGGGCCGGGCTGGTGTGGGAGAAGGAGGGCTATTCTCAGTCGATTTGATGTTCTCATCGCTGCTGGTACGGATGAACACTCGAAGTGGTGTCAGCCAGGTCCAAAACTGCAGGACATGCATCGGCCGGATAGTTTGGTTGGGGTCGAAAGGCCCGATCCCGACTCCGAACGGGTGATCTGGGAGGATACCGGTAAACTCCGTCCCGCGCCTGGCGCCGCGCCTCACAGGTCTGCCGTAGGGGTCATCTTTCTGCCTCTTGGACTTGGGCGTAGAGCTGCCCGTAGCGGTCACCTTGTGAGAGACCACGTCGGCAATTCGACGTTCTTCATCGGGGTCGCGGGATACTGGTATCCCCTCGACATAAACATCACGTTCTCTTCCGACCGTACTTCTCCGGCGCGCAAGGCATGGGTTCAGTGGCGTGTAGTAGCCTGACGTTACGGGGGTTTCCCGCTCCCGTTCCCGTTCCCACGGGGGCCGTGGCTCTCGGCAGTACTGGGGTGAGGAGCTTCTAGAGCTTCTAGGGCTTCTAGCGCTGGAATGGGAACGGGAACCTTTACGATGCCTTCTTCTGGCGGTCCTGCGTAGTCTCTTGGCCGTGAGGACCCCGTCCGGAGTCGCTGTGCCGGAGAATTCGCTCGAGCTAATGTCCGTAGACCGAGTGGATGGAGAGTCGCCGCTTCCCGATTGAGTATCCTCGTCCATACACCAACCTCGGAAACCCCCGCTGCTTCGACTTATTCCGTTTCCTAACATGGAAGGGTCCATCTTATACACGCTCGAGGAGGACGCATCATATGCCACGGAGGACGCCCCTATCGAGGACCTCTCTGCAGTAGCACTAGAACTCAGTGGAGTGGACTGACTGGTGCCACTGACTCGGCACTGGCGGCTGGCACCGCCCTGAGTGGGATTGACACTCGCGCCGTCTTCGTCCTGGTTCGCATCGTCATCATAGAACCCGGGAGCTAGTCGGGCCAAGTATGGCGCATTGCTGATCTTGTGTACCTTGCTGATATTAGACGGCCCTGGAGAAAGTCCCTCAGGGTAAACGCCGTTGGTCATGGGAGTTGAACCGAGAGACGGAGCCGAGTCGAAGTTGGAGTAGCCAAAAGAAGGGCTAGGTTGTGAGGGACGAAGGTGGCTGGATGCCTCATGCCGCTGTGGAGGCCCTCGTCCTGGATAGTGGCTTGTGTCACTATAGTGACTAGAAGATCGATGTGGGCCATAAGGTGGGGTCTGTGGACACAGACCGCGGTACCCTCTCCAGCGAGACTCCCGGCTTCTATCTTCCGTGATGGCAGAGCTGTCCCAGAGCGGGCGGAGAATGCCCTCGTGGTCGCGCATGTACCAAAGTATCCATGTGTGCTCCCTAAGCCACTCCTGGACGTTGAGCAGACAGCCCTCGATCATATCGAGCTGGTATTCGGCCTTGCCGCCCATCCAGCCACACCAGGACCAGCTGGGGAACTCCTGGCCGCCATACCCTTCCTGCTCCACATTGCACCTGCAGTTTCCCAGCTCGTCCTGACAGCACGGCACAGAGACACAGTGGTTCTCCTTTGGTCTCCTCCGCCGGAGCTCCCCGAGAGGGACCCATAACATCGCTAGATCGAAGTGCGAGGTTGGCAGGCCGTACAGCAACGGGGCGTTCATGTGCTGGGACAGGAGCCAGGAGGTACCCTGAAAGGCAGTCAGTATGTCCCTCGGCTTCGTCAAGATGCGGCCCGTGTACAGCCGGACGCACTTCATATAGAACCAGAAGGCTCGACGGCGGAGCTCGCCCAGTGTTCGCAGTGGTGAGTGCGCCCAGTCGAGCGACCAGCCGTCGTCGTTGTTCTCCACCCCGTCGGCATCGTTATAGATGTCTTGAGACCTGACTGCGGTGCGGCACTGGAAATAAACCTTGCCTCCGGCGAAGATAAGGCATCTTCGAGACAGTAGACGCTCCTGGAAGGTCCATCCACGGTGACTCCAAGCCGAATCCTGGATAATTACCTCGGGAGGCCTCAAGACCAGCAACTCGATGCCGGCGAGGCATTCGACGGTTAGCGACGTAGAATCACCGTCGCTTGGCTCGGCGAAGCGGACTTGTTTCACCGATCCAACGGCAAGAGGCGCGGGGCTAGGTGGTCGAGCAGTTGACGAGGCAGGCGTTTTCGGTGTCCTCCGAAGGGAGCGCTTAACCCCCTCTAGGCCAGTCTTTGCGTCCCCATCAGCCGCACAGATGGTGAAATGCGCATGCCCATACACTAGATGCATGGCTTTTGCGTTGAGCTCCCAAGAGCTTAGACTGTCCTGAACGATACAGAGAGAGTCGACCCACAAGTATCTCTCCCCGAGTTTCTTCACCAGCAGGAAAGCCTCCTGTATCGTCTCTGGTAGGTTGTCCCACGCCTTCTTCAAGCCGTCTTTCTGGATGTGCTTCATGACGTTGGACCTCGTCGTGGTGTATGTCGTGAGAATCCCTCCTGCTCCGGCATGACCCCAGACGTAGCTAAGGGCCACGTAACGTGCCGGCTTCCCTTTCACGATCGGTAAGGGCTTGAGCTGCATGTCCTCGACATCGATTACGCCGAAGAAGGTTCCTTCGACGAGCTGCATGAAATCCTCCCGCGTTCCGTGTTCTTTTCTGCAATCCTTCCCGTGCTTGCTGATGCAGGTTTCGATCCACGAGTCCATCAGAGCAAGCTTGGAGTCCTCGCTAACCCGCGCCCTGCCTAGGAAGCGTGCCTCTGAGGCACTGGAGCCCGCCGAAGCCACAAGTATGAGAAAGACGGATTCCTCCAGTCTACTGCTTGATTCTCTCCAGGATACCCGGATCCGTCGTGAACGGTTGACAAGGCGTCCGCTGCTCGTGAGCTCGCGGCCGTCAACCTCCCAGGACAGGAACAGGGCTGTGTCGAGTGGCGCCCCAGGAGCGCCGCGACTGAGAGCCTGCCACAGAGCAGAGCACAGGCGGCAATCGCCTTTCCGGTCCGATACCTCGTCGAGCATCGCAAACGGTTTCTTGCTATTGTTGTTCGAGACTAAGTTTAATCGAGACATGCCATCGGCGCTGCCAGTGACGCTGTTCAACCTTGGAGGCGTGGTGGTGCCCAGGGCATCCGCCACTAAAGGCTGCCGTGACCCCTGCTTGGCTTTGGAGGTCGAATCATCGGCAGGGATGACGAACTTGTCCAAGCTGAGACCTAGCTGCCGGCACGTCAAGCACAGCTGCCCACGCGGCCAATTACGTGGGATCGTCTCAGTCTCATCCGGAATTTTCTGGTGGGTGCGGACTTACGCTTGTATTCTTTACATCTTCCTCCGAGACAGTAGATTTTATAGCGGGGGCTTGGAGACTAGGCTCCTCTATTGATGCCATAGCAAGGTTTTCGATGCAGGGCTTCGCGCGATATTGTTCGTGATGTCGTCAATCATTGTTTGATGCCACCGCATCAGCATGCTGACGAGGCTGGATTTGATTTTGCAACCTTATCTCAAAATAGGAGGAAGCTCTGCTACAGCTTGCAGCAATGCGGCTTGGCAAGCTTGTGCGGGGAAAATGTTGACCCGACAGGAGCCCTCCTGCACCTGGACAATGTCACCGTGAAGTTGCATCCTCCCGCCGGACCCGTAATCCGTACTGCCTGTGCTGCATGTTTGGGGGGAAAGAAGGCTCACTATAGCGCCGCCAGGCCCCGGTCCTTGCGATGGAGTTCTTGGCCGCGTTGGTATCTAGTAAGTGAGTTTACCGTCAACCGCATCTGATGTGAGCACCGAGAACTAGATTCGTAGGGCGTCTAGGCATCACGCAGAGCTCACATGGCCGGCGTGGCAGCTCAGCGGAGCTAAGCGAGTTGAGCATTGCTTCATTATTTTGGCGCCTGGAAGAGCGCGGCATGGAGGACAGAACCGAGATGCAGATTATGATTCCGCCCCTTGCATGCTGTCCACCGAAGTATTCGTAGCCTTCGGAATGGTGAGAAAAATAAAGAAGAGGAAGGAAGAAAGGAGGGGCTGGAAGGAGGGAAAGCAAAGAGAGGAATAAATGAGGGGGAAAAGGGAAGAAAAGAATAGAGAGAGAAGATTGCGGGTCTCCCACAACAAACTCCGAGACTCTCTGGCTCGAGGCACCGCAAGGGCCTTCAAGTTCTAACAAAAGAAAATCAAGCCGAGATGCTAGCCTGCCCACTGATTCCGCACTCCAACCGTGCCCTAGCTGCACGCCGCTCGAGAAGGCATCGCGAGGGTACTCGTCCCCGCAGTGGTGGTGGACCGGGTGGCCATTGAAGGGGTACGAGAAGGGTGCTGCTGCAGCGGCAGCGGCAGCGGCGGGGAAGAGCCGCCTCTCCAGCCCCCGGAGGATCCTCACGATCCTCAGGTCGGTGGGCTGGAAGCCGGCGGCGGCTCGGTCCGCGGCCGGGCCGAGGGACTCGATCGTCTGGCGGAACAGCTCGCGCAGCGTCTGTCCGTCCACGAGGTGGCTGATGGTCGGGTCCCTGTGGACGGTGGCTAGCGCGATCAGGTTACCCCATTGTCTGTGGGTAGGGAAGGCAGAGCTTGTTAGCAGACGGAGGAGAAGGGAGGGGAGTGGTCGAACATTGTAGATTTGCGTGTACGTATTTGCGTGTGTGCGTGTCTTACGCGCGGGCTGTCCCGTAGATGTCAATGTCGATCATTGCGCCTCGGACAGCATGCAAAGGCCTTGTGCTCTCAAGGAGCGCCTTGACGCCCAGTCGTATCTGCTGACCCTCACAGTCCACATCTCCAAAGTCTGGGTCCTGGCAGCAGCCGCTGCCGTTGTCGCTACCGTTGGGCCGCTTGCACGCCCCTTCTCCTTGTCGGGGCCGAGTTCGGCGACTCGAACGGCCGGTTGAGGACCGTCTGGATGACGGGCCTTTACGTGATGGCGCACAGCCCCCAGTACTTGGCACGCAACCGTGCCTGGAGGGGCTCCTGCTGAGGCGGTTCGTCATCCCCAAACCGCAACTCTGCCCGGCACCAAGCTTTGCTCAGTGTGACGCCGGAGAGGCTCGAGATTCTCGGCTCAAGAATGGCGCCCTTCGGGCCCCCTTTGCAGTGAAGCGAATCAAGCTCCTTGTGGGTCGAGTTGAGAAATTTTCGCAGCATCAGTTGGGTCATGTATTGGCTGATCACGGGATCCGGGAAGCCGCTCTGTCTCGCGAGCATTGGGTTGGGATACGGTATCTTCTCTTCGTACCCGAAGATGCCGGACTGCGGAAGTTGGAGTTCGGTGGTGATGTTGCTGTTGCCTTTAGACGAACGCTAATACAAGTTCGCATCGAGTACTAGTGGGTGGGGGTTAGACATACCACTCCAGCTGCAGACAGGTCCAGAAAGCGAACAGCAAGCGATTATCCGATTCCGTCAGGATTGTCATGGAGTCTGGTTCGCCAAGCCCGAGGATTTCAATGTGGAGAATGCACTGTTAGTATAACGATGGCCGCCCAGAGCAATCTTTCATTGCTCGCTGTTAGTGGCTTGACTGGGGCTTCATTCATCACCTCGTCTGGCTGCTCGTCAACGCTGCCGTGGCTCGCAACTTCAGCGCCCATCGACACCGGCGATGGATGCAGGTCGCCAGCGGTTGCAGTGTACTCGTCGCCACCTGACTCTTCTTCATCCACGGGTATACCCAGGTGACGCATGATGCTTGCAATGCCCCTAGCCAGCTTCTCTAGCTTTCGACGCTGCTTTTCCTGCTCCGATTTTATGCGATGCACTGTAACCAGTATCTCGCCTGTGACCCTGTCCAGCCTCGAGATGGTAGATCAATCCGAAATCAGCACTTAGGTGCTACCGTTATCCGACAAATTAAAGATGCTTCCAGATCGAACTCACTGCCTTAGAGGTATCTCCGGGTATACGCACTGAAGCTTCTTGTCCGTGCAACCCGGGCACAGCTTGCGCTCATCGCATGTTGCCTTGCGCCCTTGCAGGGAGTGCAGGCCTGCGGGGACATGGCAAACTATAATCAGCATTGGGGCCAGACATAGGAGGCTCCAACATGATCGGGACTAGGGAGAGCGTCCGCCTTACCCGGGTCGCACGCGGGCTCTTGCGTTTTATTGACGCAAAGTCGGATACCTCGACGGGCTGTCCATGATCTGGGCAAGGCTGTGGGCGGCCGTGGGGGCTCGTTTTCTCTCCCTCCTGACGAGGCTGCAGCCGGAGAGAACCATTTGGCGACGGCGATTTATCTAATTCTGGCGCAGTCTGGGGCAAGGCGTCCTCGGCCGGGGCTCTCCTCACCATCGTACAGGGCGACGGGTAGTGAAGGAGGGTGTGATGATGGTAGCCGCCGCTCTGCTGGGCCAGTGCGGGAAAGAGAGATTCCGAGGACAGCATAGACGGCTGTGCAGAAGGGCGATATTGCCCTTGGATCGGGGCAGCGGCAAAACGGTATGTTGGAGAAGGCATTTCTGGACAGGGCAGCGAGGCTTTGCATGCAGAGATAGCAGCCTGGTCAGTCTCCGTGAGCCTCGCCCGTTTGGTCCCACGGTTGAGGACATGCTTGCGGGTGTGATGGGCTCCATAAATTGGGGACAACAATTGTAGCCAGCCATGAGCAGCAAATGTACCACATCAGAACACGGCGTGGAAGCTCAGATTCAGACTAGATAGGAGCTGGATATCGGTTGCTTGTTGGGATGCGGCGTGAGGAATGCGAAGGACGTAGATGCTAAATCTGCTAGAACAGAGGGGGGATGGAGTGATTGCAGGAGCGGGGGAGGGATCCAAATACCTACCTACCTACCTACCTACCTACCTACCTACTCGACGGAGAGGAGGTGGAGTGCTCGCAGCAGAGGCTGCAGAGTGCAGACGGTCCCCCACTGTGCCAAGCCATGGGAAGTAAGGAAATTGTCCGCTGATTCCACGCATTTCGAAGAATGGTGAGTGATTGCTCCCACACTGGTTTTGGGTGGTCCCCTCGTCATCTTTAACAAGCAGCACAAAGGAGAACGAAAGCCCAGAAGATTGAAAAGCGTAGTAGTACGTACGTGGTGGAAGTCGAAGGTGGAATGTGAGGCTCTCATTACAATACAACATGCGCTTGGACGTAGAATCTAGGCACATATCAGGAGAGTCACCTTGTAGGTACCTTCCTGGAATCCGTTGCGTTATGTAAGCGATCACCTGCAAAAAGTTGAAAATTGTTTCCTTAAACGGGAAAGTCTGGTGGGGTTTCGCTTGTTTTAGCGCGGTACGGCCAAGACTTGGGAGAAATCGAACTCCCGAAGTCCTAGTCGCCGCTCCTTTGGATTACCTCAGCTGTTTTCAAGCCACTATTCCTAGGTGTTTCCAACTGCTCGCGGAAATGGTGGAAACGGAACGGGCTGCTCCCAAGCTCACACTTCAAATATGCTAAAAAAAACAAGGAAAAAAAGAAGAAGAAAAAGGTGCGTACTTCCTCCTCCCTTCTAGTTGTTTTCCTGCTCCCTGCTCTCTTTGTGCTCACTTTTTCTCGCTCCAGAAACCTTCGTTATGGAGGTTATTATTGACCGGCACAAGGATTTTTGCGGTGAAAATGGGGTCCACACTCTACGGCCATAGACCAAGACAAGCGGCTGCTGCTTTTTGTTGATAACACGCTTGACAATGAAGGCTGGAGCACTCAGAGGGATTTTCAGCCGAGTATTTTGCAGACCTCGCCGGGTTTCCAGCCATCAAGGGCATCGCGAGACCCCTTACGGAAATGGGGCACGGAGGAATCATACTGAACGCTGGAGTAAGGCCAGACCAGCATGGAAGATAGAAGAATGCACGAGCTGGAAACCCCGGAACACGGAACACGGGCCCCAGCACGGACAAGAAATCACGTGCATCTCGTGGGACAAATTGATAGCGAAATTAAAACGAGCTATCTCCTCGAGGGCCCGCGGTCCATTAATATCCTCAGGTGGTTGAACGAACCCCTTGTTCGAGCGCCTTGTCGCATTTCTCCTCGGCGACGCCCACGGCGGGGTGGTCCATGGCGTAAATGGCAGCGTCAGAAATTGGGTTTACAGGGCCCAGACTGCCCAGACCTTGCC
>PYSP01000560.1:0-13057 GCA_003049395.1 Pseudohalonectria lignicola | reverse complement strand
TGTGGGAGGGTTGAAGTTGCGGTGAGCACTTTTGTGGGGTGCCCAAAGACAGGGGGTGCCCAAAGAGAGATGCTTTGACTTACTGACTCCTGCAGTGATAGGGAAAGGCGATAAAGCTACACCTGGGGTTCGATCTCGCTCTGAGCAGTTATCACCACCCAGAATAAGGGGCACTTCCACAGCCCTCTGGACGACAGCTGCACAGCATCTGAACATTGTCTCCCTTCGTTGCCTCCAGATGCAGAGGGGTTAGCCGCCACGGCATCCATGGCTCTGGCCCCATACCGGCCCAGCCCCTGATGCCCATCTCTTGGGCGCTCATCATTGGCAACCGATTCTGTTTATAGGCCAAGCTCTCCAGGTCTCTTCGTACCATCGCCCAATCGTCCAATCGTCGTCATATGCGCGGCGAAAGGCCATCGCCAAAGCTAGATGGTATGGTAAGGTTTGGATGGCCTGGGATGGCCTATCATGTTGGAGGCCTCTTGCCAGAGCCGGATCCAGGGCTGAGCATTTACCTTTCCCATCCCTCCCATCCCCCCCTCTCCGAAGAAATGAGAACAGAAAGGGGGAGAAGGCTGAGAAGGGGAAATCGCCCTCCCCAATGAGCCACAAGTCCCAACATTTAAGCAGCACTAGACTTCGTCAAATCTTATGGCATAGTGTGTGTTTTAGCGAGCTGCCAGAGAACTGCTTAACGCAATACACATATCAACTTGACGGAGACCTTATCCAGTCTGTAGTACGGAAACATCTGTTGCTTTGCCAGGTCGGCGTTTTAGAGGCCTTCAATAGCTTGCCGCTCCCCTAGGCTGTTCCTCACGCGTTGGGGTTGTCTCGAGGGCTTCCTTGGAAGTTCGTCCCGAGACCTTGTGACGACTGTGAAGTGTTTGGCCAAGCCCTTGCGGGAGGATTACACTGGGGTAGCTGGCGTATCATTTCAGCATCGAGGGCTTGCTTTGGCTCCCTTTCATTCGAGAAATATGGTTGGGCCGCTCTTATTCCCCTGTTGCCACTTGCCATATCTTGCTTTTCACCTGAAGCTGACATTCCCACTGTGCTTTTCGTCCAGAACCCCAAGCAATTGCCGTCCAATATCCAGCCCACGCCGCTCCTCCTTGGCTCCCACACTACCGATCTAGAGGTCCCACAGCAATACCCCCGCCAAAACACAGACGCCAGCGTCATCAACGATGTTGGCGATAACAAGCAGCTCAAATTCGCCTCTCAGACGTCGTCAGCCTCCTTTCCCGGCTCTCAGGCTGGCGAGAATCTAGTCGCCGGGATCGGTGCCACGTTCTCGGACGTGCCAAGCGACCTTGCTTCCCCAGCGTCCTTCGGGTTCATTGCCGGCGCCGAAGAAACCCCCCCGTATTCACAGGCGGCCCTCCAGAAGTCTCACACTGAGCTCAGGGAACATATCAGGGCCGCCATGCAATTTTCCACGTGGCCAGAGAGCCCCGACGAGGAGTTTCTGCCCTTTGACAAACTGGACGATCTGATCACTGCGATGACGATCGAGAAAGAACTCCTGTACTGCGGGGTTGGCAGGCATCTGATCGCTGAGACGGTCAGAAAGATTAGGGGCATAACATCGCGTCCCATCCCCGATGCTGGCAACTGCGGACTGACAACGAGGCGCAAGCTGTTCGCGATTCTAGTGCTTATGAATCAGGTGCGGGTAATTCTTGATCTAATTGACGAGGACGTGCTAGACAAGGATCTCCCATTTATGTTCGCTAAAAGGAAGCGGCGGAATAAGGCGAACCTGCCGCTCCTGCGGAAATCCCCAGGCGGCAGCGGACCCTTGGTACCTGTAAAGAGTCTGGAGAAATTGGATGCCGAGTACAGGGACATGTTTGAATCCTATCAGTGGAGGATGCTTTCTCCGTTCCTGCAGCTAAGCAGCCCCGGGGCGCCGAAGGTGCACCACTACCCGCTGGACTCGAAAACCATACTCCCCTTCATCGGCAACGCGAGCGCCGACGGCGAGGAGGTGACCACGATGTGCCACATGGGAGGCTTGTCCGAGGTCCACAAGGTCAAAATACACCCGCGCCATCACAATCTCCTCGGCTTGACTGTAGGTGATTCCCATGACCAGACCCCGTGCCTATGCTCCCTTGGTAATTGATACAGTCCTCTAACCTACGACATGCATCCCAATCGCGCAGGCTCCAGAACGTGAGAACCCTTTCTTTGCCGTCAAGATCCTCAAGGAGGGAACCAAGAGTGCCGATTTCGAACAGGAGGTTAACAGCCTGAAGCGGGTTATGGAGGGCAACCACCGGAACCTCGTGCGGCTCCTGGGCACGTTTGAGCGCCGCGGGCGATACCACCTGATCTTCCATTGGGCGGACGCGAACCTGGAACAGTTCTGGGTGGACCAGTTCCCGCACCCGGACGACCCGCCACGGGATCTGGCCTTGGTGCGGTGGCTGGCCCGCGAGTTCTGGGGGCTCGCTGACGCCCTGAGGCTTGTGCACTGGTCGCCGATCCTCAAGGACAACAAGCAGATGTTGCAGCCGGTCAGCAAGAAGATCTACGGCCGCCACGGGGACATCAAGGCACACAACATTCTCTGGTTCAGGAACGGCTGGGGTGGTCGCGGCGAGGGCGACATGGGTGTGCTGCAGATTGCCGACTTCGGGTTTGCCGCCTTCCACAGCCAGGCCTCCATCGAACAGCCGGCCCTGATGTTGGGCAGGTCGCAAACACACCGGGCTCCCGAGGTCGATGGCACTGTGGTGTCCCCGCTCTCTGACTGCTGGTCGCTGGGCGTCGTGCTACTCGAGTTCGTAGTCTGGTACTTCCACGGCTGCGCCGGGTTCAACACCTTCTCCACCAACCGGACCCGGGAGGACTTGGCCGATCCGCCCGAGGACAAATTCTTCCTACGGCACGTGGTGCTGGATGGCCGGACGGGGCACCACCGCCAGACTGCCGAGGTCAAGAGGTCTGTGCGTGAGGTAAGTCTTTTCTTTTCTTTTTCTTGGTACGGCATGCCGGGCGGGTTCCCCTGTTGAAGAACGCGAGACTGGCGGGCGGAGGGCTGTGTTAGCTGACCGATCCTCAACCCTGTCCCTCCCATTCATATAGCAGATAGAAAGCCTCCGGCGGCACGAGCGATATAGCAGCTTCTTCAGCGACGTGCTAGACTTCATTGAGGGCAAGCTGCTCCTCCCCAAGGTGGATGAAAGGGCAGACTGCCAAGAGCTCGTGGATACGCTCCGTTTATTGCACCTCAAGTGCCAGAAATCGTATGACTATTGCACCAAGAAGTTGAGGACAACCACGGCGGTCGCTACTCCTACCGTCGAGCTGGAGAGCGAGGGGGAAAGGTCCTTCAAATCCGACGAGAGCAGGACGACAGCGGAGACGAGGCAGAGGGAAGACAGCTTCGCCACGCAGCGGACGACGCTAACCAGGGAGACGACGGCGGAAGGGGAGCCCTATCGCCCGTCTCCGACTTCGTCCCCGGCGGGCGGCACGCCAGCCGTCGCTTCCGCCCATAGGCGCGTCGCGCACCCTGCCAGGAGGGGCGCACAGCAGCAGCATCAGCATGGCACGAGTTGGAGCGGGAGGCCGCAGGACCTGCCTCTGCTGGAACGACCTGGCAGCCCACGAGAGACTGGAGACGCTTCGTCGTCGCCGTCGTCGTCAATATTGCCCCCGACGGCGCACTCTCGAAAGAGAAAGTGTCGGACGAGCTCCACCGAGGGCCGAGGGGAAAGCGGCCAGCCCGAGAGAAAGATCTTAAGGAGAAGCACCGCATAATTCGCTTGGCTTAGGGGTTGCATGTCCTTTTTTTTCTCTCTTTTTCTCCTGCTTGTCTTCATGTGCGTACAGAACCTAGCCCCTAGGTGGTGTAGGCCGCGAGCATGGTTTTGCCACGCTATCGAACAAGGACACCTCACTCGGTATACATATATTACATATATAGACAACCTTTCATTGTAGGTTAGGTTGGAATCGAAAATGAGCGCGTCAATTATCAAGGACACCCGGCTCGGTGGCGGGACTGCATCTGACAACGCCGAACACAAAAGTCATTTTTCCCCGTGGCCTACATGGTCCGGCAGACCAACTTAAGCGGCCCCGAGTCGATTCAACTAAACGCCCGAAGTCCGTCGTCTCCTTCTCAGCGGTATCACACAGCGTATTTTCTATAATATCCAATGGCTGCTATCTCTCTTGCTTCCAGTCCATTCCATGTTCTATCCCACGCACGGTTGTGGATCGGAAAAGACGGCATTCTGCCTAACATGAGACGGGGAACAAAGCATCCCGGACCAGCTCGCAACACTATCCTGGCCGTGGCAGCCTCAAAAAGTCTATTCCATTGCCCCTCAGATCATCACTACCTCAATAAGTACCCGCCTGTCTAGGTAGATACTCTGGAATTTTGTGTTTTCCATTCCGGGGCGTCGCCTCATGCACTTTATTCTGAACTCTGGAGGCCCGCCCTGTCAGTCGGCTGCTTGCTGTGGTATTAGCCTAAACCGTTTCCTATCTTCTGTCGACCTACGGTCCACTGCTCTGCTCCGAAAGCCGCTGCTCTACCTATTTGTTCTGATCAACCAAGCTGGTCATTTCCCTCACCCTTCCTGAGTAGGTAGTAGTCTCGTTTCGGTCTTAATGCGCTAATCACTCCCAACACGTCTTTCTTGGCTCGCTATACCCCATCCCCCGTCATTCCCCCGTTGCCCCAAGAAAGGGTATGGATATATGACGGCGTATATATTTTTAATCCCCGGATCTTCACCGTCCATCTTCGTACATTCGCTCATTTACCCTCCCCAATCAGGAGGCCGGAGATGTCAGCACCGCTTGGTAGCCGTGGAGAAATCTACCTAGTGTTAGCAGTTGTAGCTACCCCAATTCTTCATTCGTTGTCTATATCGCTATCTCTGGGACTGGATATCCTGTCCCTCCGATACCTGGCTTCCCTGGCCAAATCAATGACCCAAGTCAGCCTGAGAATTGGGGCAAACCCATTGATTGCGTGTCCTCGCTCTTCAATTGGGATCTTATGCGCCATATGTGCGCCTGAGGCGGGCGCCTCTGAACTCTTCGATGCCGGACAGCGGGGGGGCAGAGCTTCCAAGGTCAGACGTTATCTTCATTCAGATGTACTCCGAGCTGCACCTGCCTGTGGGTCGTTTATTTACTTCAGGGGGTAACCGATGGAGAACGGCCGCCCTCCGTCTTGGCATCGAGGGATCCTCGGATCTAGAGATGATATGCCCTCCTTCCCCTTACAGCCTCCAGCTATCCCGCAGCCACCACGAAGACTGAACAATACTGACCTGCAGCTATGACACCAAAGAGTACCTTAATCAAGCGAGCCGGAAGAGCTGCCGGTAAGCGTCTCTATTCTGGGTGAAGCTACCGATATTCTTGGGCGTGTTGTTGTTGGCTGTCTCCCAGTGACGTACAGCTCATAATTTATTCTGTCGTGGCCCTCAACCATATGTCGGGCCCAATATCTATCAACCCTTTCCATATTCGATCCCATTTAAGAGGCGTCCATCATGAATATTAAATTTCCACCCTCGCAACTTAAACAACTTGGCGAGCAGCACATGGTCTCCAGTCTTCCTTTTTCTCCCGTCTTCCGCTCGCGGTTCTGATGTGACCCAACTGTCGATCGACACCCTCGGCCATCGCAGCAACCCACAAGCAGAAGAAGAAAAAACAGCAAAAGCAGCAGCACGGAATCCGAGCCGTATATTAAGGGACTCTTGCGCCTCCAGGCTTTACGTGGAGCTACTTTCTGTTCTCTCTTGTCCCGATCAGCAACCTAACTAGCACAATGCGCGGGCTACTTGCTGCGGTGGGAGCTGCGGCCCTCCTAGGCCAAGGTCAGTTGGTCCCTGCTATGCCTTTCTATGGGGATGCCAGGCAAAGTCTCCAGCAGAGCAAAATGTAAGTCGTTTACGTACTGACCAGACCTAATATCTGTGTAGCTCTCGCACAGGACTCGGAACCATACACCGATAGTCTGACTGGGCTCAAGTTCTCCTCGTACCATAACGAGATGGGTGTCACGTACCGAGTTGCCGTGCCCGACAAGATTGCCCCGGATGCGCCATACGATGTCGTTCTTCAGATGGTTGCCACCAAGAACATTGGATGGCTCGGCCTGGCCTGGGGAGGGTCTATGACATACAACCCCATCGCGATCGTGTGGCCCAACGGAGGCGAGGTCGTCCTCACCTCCCGCATGGCATTGTGAGTTTAGGTTCTGTTTCTTGCTGCAGCACGCCTTGCCCCTGAGGCCCAAGGCTTTGTTGGTTGTTGTTTTTTGGCTTGTTTGAATCTATCCCAGCTAACCAGTGGGTATCAACACATGAAGTGGCTACTATGTGCCTCCGGAGTACGCAGGCTCCAAGTACACCGTCATTGACAAGGGCACCTTCGTCAACGCGACGCACTACCAGGTCACGGCCAAGTGCACCGGCTGCACGACGTGGGGCGACGACGACATCGGCATCACGCACCTCCCCTCTGACCAGGACCAGTACTTTGCCTTTGCCTTCTCAGAGGTGCCCGTGGACGACCCCAACGACCCGGCGGGGACCTTCAGCATCCACGACATGACGGGCCACTGGATCCAGAACTTCGGCCAGGGGGTGAACCCCGACTTTGCAGAGAAGTCAAAAAACTCTGAAGGGGCCGGATCCGGCGGGGGTGGCAGCCCCGGTCCCTCATCAACTTCCATCGCAGCAACATCGGCATCGTCGAGTATTAGTCTAGGCACCGCTACATTGGTTTCCTCTTCTGTTTCCGTTCCTGTCTCTGCCACTTCCGCCCTGGCCACCGTCACGGCATCGACAATCTCAAAGCTGCCGTGCCGTGCCGCTTCGTCTTCGTCTGCGGCAGCAGCCACAGCTGCGGCATCCTCCCAACTTCAGGCAAGACAGGCATCGGCCCCAGCGGCACTGCCCTTCCCGGCCTCGTGCGGCGGGGTGGCGGCGGCCCGGTTCCCCTACACCCTCGCTGAGGGGTGGAAGGCGACCAAGATCGCGGGCGGGCTCCGGACCCCGCGCGGCCTCGCCTTCGACCCGCTGGGCAACCTGCTGATGGTGCAGTCCGGCGTCGGGGTGACCGTGTCGACCTTCGGCGCGGACGGCTGCATCAACGGCACCTCGACGCTGATCGCGATCCCGGGGCTCAACCACGGCCTAGCCCTCAAGCCGGACGGGAAGTCCCTCTACGCCAGCTCCATGACCACGGCCTGGCGCTGGGACTACGACCCGGCGGCGCGCAAGGTCGGCGGGCAGACGGTGATGGTCAAGGGGATGAACAACGGCGGGCACTCGACGCGGGCGCTCTGGCTCGCGCCCAAGAACCCGGACATCATGCTCATCCAGGTCGGGTCCAACTCCAACTGGGACTACGCGTCCGGGGACCCGTCCGTGGGCCGGTCCGACATCCGCGCCTTCGACCTCAGCAAGGTGCCCGCCGGTGGGTACAACTACGTCGGGGGAGGGTTCCAGATGGGTTATGGGATGAGGAACGCCGTGGGTGTGGCCTTTGATCCCAACGGGGACGCCTGGGAGGTCGAAAACAGTGGAGATGTAAGGGCTGAACTTCTTTAAACCTGTCACGAAATTCATCTTTTTCTCCTTTGTGTCCTTCTATAGAGCTGCTACATGAGACCGCCTCTTTTGTCCCCCACCCTCCCCCGGCTAGTGTGAAATCCCTCTTTTCTGCGTTTGACCTTATTCCGCTCGTGGGCAATGGACGTGTCTACTAACCCGCCAGAACTAGGACTTCGCTCGTACCGCCAACGGAGTGAGGACAGACATCCACCATGAGAACCCGGCTGAAGAGCTTAATTATTGTAAGTGTTGACTTGACGAGTAGACGAAGGGAAACCAGATCACTGACCTGGACACACCTCGATTTCCCCCCCTGTCTGCAGTGGGCGACCCAACGAAGCCCAACAACAAGTGGTACGGCTACCCGACCTGCTTCACCATCTGGGACCCGACGGTGTTCAAGGACGACCACGGCCTCAAGACGGGCGAGCAGTTCGTGGTGACGCCCAACACAACCTTCTCAGACGCGAGCTGCGTCGAGAGGGGCGCCGTCCCGCCGAGGCTGTCCTTCCAGGCCCACTCGGCCCCGATCTCGGGCCAGTTCGACGCCGCGGGCGACAACATGTACGTCACGTTCCACGGATCCTGGAACAGGCGGCCCCCGACAGGGTTCAAGCTAGTCCAGATCCCCTTCAAGAGGAACGCCGACGGCACTTTTACCCCCGTGGCCTCGTCCGACTCCAAGGAAGGCTACAGGGACATCATGGCCAGCAGCAATCTGGCCCAGTGCTCGGGGACCACGTGCCTCCGTCCTGCGGGCCTGGCTTGGGATCCGGCGCGGACGAGGCTGGTCATGGGGAGTGATAATAGTAGGGAGGGGGAGATCTTCATCCTGGCCCCTGTTGCTGGCTTCTGAGCTCGTGGAGAAGGAAATGAAGGCAGTCCGAATTTAGTTGGGAGAGGAGGGAGTGACAAAAAGGAGAATTGACTTTGTACATATGATTATCACCTGATTGGTACTAGAGATGACATTGTCCTAATCTAAGCACGTGTCTGTTCGTCTGTGCCTCACTGCCTCTACTCAGCCTTTGCCTCCCACCCTCCCCTGATAACATCTTCTGCCTGTATGACACTTGGGCGCCATCACAACTCGTCATTTGTACCCACTCGGCCGTGTTTCCTGAATGTCATGCGTAAGAGTATTAATGACTACAACCGAGTCCTCGCACACTACGCATTGCTGCATCTTGTCTCTTAGCACTTTCACCAGCAAGCAATGAAAATAAAGAATACAAAAATGAAAATGATATATAAAAGGCGAGGGGGAAAAATGTAGCACGCCAATCTTACTCACCCACACGCCTTGACCCTCTCCAGCAAGCCACTCCGGAGGAAGGGGATCTCGACACTGACGACCTCCCCAGTGCGAGCGTCCTTGACGAAGACGACCCGCTCGATGGGCTCCCCGCCGTAGTGCAGCGAGTCGGCGAAGGCCCAGCTGACGCAATCCCTCGCGGAGAGCTCGGCGCCCGGGAGGCCGGTCGAGGCGGGGAAGACGGCCTCGGTCCAGACGCGCCACTCCTCGCGCACGACCGCCCTCTTCCCCTCGCCCGGCCCCGCGGCCGCAGAGGTCCCCGAGGGGAAAAGGCGGAATGTCTCGCCCAGCACGCCCGGCAGGACGGAGCCCATGCTCGCGGCCCAGACCTCGCGGTAGGCGGCGAGGATGTCAGAGCCGTTGCGGGTCAGGTTGGCGACGACGAGGGAGTCGGCGTCCAGGGAGAAGGTCGCGCTTGTGGTGGTGGCGTTGGTGAGGTTGACTTTGTCGGCGGCGCCCGAGAAGGTGCCGACGTAGCCCCTGCCCACCGACGACGAGGACGCCCCCAGACCGGCGGCCTCCTCCCTGGCTGCCTCGTCCACGCCCGGCAGGAGCACGCTCAGTGCGGCGTCGAAGATGAAGGTCGCGGCCTGGGGCGCGCCCGCGGTCAGGAGCACGACGCCGACGCCCAGGTCCGGCACCACCGTCACGTGGGCGGCGTAGCCCCAGGCGCTGCCCCCCTTAGAGTAGAGCGAGATGGAGCGAGGGTGCCGAGGGGTCAGGAGGCCCGCTGGGGTGTTGAAGATCTCCCAGGGCGCGCCGACGAGTGCATTTTGCGAGCCCGTGAGGGCCCCCGGCTGGAGCCAGGCGCGGGTCTGGGTCTCTGTGGGGAGCAGGCGGAGGGAGAGGATGGAGTGCAGGAATATGGAGAGGTCTGAGAGGGATGAGATGAGACCACCTCCTCTGTATTTGGGGAGTTTTCCCCGTTTGGTTAGCGGGCCGGGTGGATATTCTCTCAGTTGGATATGGAGAGTAGACGAGAGGGGAGAGGGTGGGAGGCGAGGGCGCGAGGTGAGGGTGAGAGTGAGGGTGAAGCAGAGAAAGAAAACACCCACGGCACTCCTTCAGCATAATCACCACCCCAGCTGCTGTCCACGGGCGGGATGACCGCCAGGGAGTCATTCCCCATCCCGCTGGGAAATGTGCTCTTCATGCCGAACGGCTCGGCCAGAAAGTGCCGCACCTGCTCCGTGTAGTTCATGCCCGTGACTGCCTCGATCGCGTAGGCGAGAATGGTGTAGGCCACGTTGGAGTACACCGGCTTTCCCATGGGCGGGGCCACTGGGCGGGCCTTGAGCATGCCTTGGAGGAGCTCTGGTACGGTGCAAGGTGATTCCTAAGTTAGACACGTGCTGGAGATGATAATGGGCAGGGGAGAGATGGAATGGGTGCTGATGTAACTCACGTTCCTTGGTGCAGGCCTGGTTCAGGCCGATCACGGTGCAGGGTGGGAATTCGTTATCCCCAATATGGGGAAACCCCAGTGTCTCGAAATAAGACTTGAGGTAGTAGTACTCGGAGAAACCATCTGTGTAAAGTGAAGTACAATTCAGCAAGTGTGCGCGTAGGTAGGTACCTACCTAGCTTGGTAGGTAGGTGGATAAGGTAGGTCCCTGGGGTTGTGCCAAATCAGGAGAAGTCCTAAGCCATACAGTTGGGAGGAATCCCAGAGAGTTGCGATGCTAGTGCCCTGAGTGTGATGTTCGGCCATGAGATGAGCGACGAAGAGTTCGCGAGCTGCGGGAGATACTTGGTGACGGGGTCATCTAGATTCAGCCCGCTCCTGATCAGGATGGCGTCCGAGATGGCCTTGGAAACCGACCCGATCAGATACTGCGAGTCCCTGTCGAGTTTCTTGGTGCCCTTGACATTCCCAGTTGCCAAGTGATGGTACTCCCAGAGGGGTACACCAGAAGCCTCCTGGTCCAGTGAGACGAGCGCGAGTGAGAAGGATGTGTTCTCCACAAGCCAACCGGCATCGATCTTGCCGCTGACTACGCCGTCGAGGCTCCCAGTCAGGTTGGCCACAGCATCTTGGAAGGCCGATGATCCGGTGAGGTTCCTTGCCGGGGGGACTACCTGGCCTTGTGGATGACACAAGAGCTCAGCGGTGGCCTGGTGAGTGACAACCAAGAACGCAAGGGCCGCGAGCGTGATTGGGTTGACCATCATGTGATTCTTATGGGCAGGCACGTATCAATGTCCAGAAGGTATTCAGAAATTTGACGAGCCGCAGTGATAGACGGTCAGCGAAAACTGAGAAGATGTTATGAGCGTCGTTTATCATGCCAGACTAAAGCACTCAACAACAGCAAGACCACATCGCGTCTTTATACTCCCAAGAGCATCTCAGCGTCCCCGGACATTGTCTGGGCGCATGCTGCACCCTGAAAGGGCCTTGACGGATGATCACGATGCCTCAACATCGCGTCATCATAGATCACGTCCGCAAATGGCAGTACAGCAGTAAAAATCCTAGCCCCGGTTTAGGCCGGCAGGAGACCGTAATTATATGCGATGGGAACGAGGGCAAAAAATACGACGAATGCGAGTCCCCGAATACGTACCTGAGCGTTATAGTGGCGCATTCAGGTGCCGGACTGCGGCGCTAGACCGAGAAGCCCCTTGCCGTCCATCCAGGCGTGGTGGAGATAATCAGCTGCTACGTGGGGTCCTTCCGGGTACAAACCGCGACCGCGACGGCACTTGGCAAGTTAACAAACCGTTGCGTATGGCATTTGGCCGATTGGTGAATCAATTGCATACCCAAACATCAATTGCTCGCCATGGTCAGTTCCCCAGGTAGGTACCTACTTGGCACCCTGGGGCGCCCTAGATTCCCTATGATCGCAATACCTCAGTAGACAACTCTGCCCAGTTTCATAATTGGCTAGATGCCTCCCTCGATTGGACACACCGCAACTTTGTTATCAGACCCCGACGATTACGATTCAAGCTCGGTCGCGGGCGATCACGAAAGCGACGGGAGCGACGGGAGCGACGGAAGAGAAAGCCCCGTCGCGCGTCCGATCCACTACGGCAGGCATATGGCTCCTGATGAGCATCACATTTACATCGATCACCCGTGGATCACAATCCTGTCGATGATGACCCCGTCGATGACGATCATGTCGAGGAGGCGTCGGGATCATACTCCATGGCGGCCATGAAGGAGGTCATCGAGCAGCTAGACAAAAGGCCCAATACGGCCATGAAGACACTGCTTAAGATGCCTGTGAGAACACCCTACTTATTGCCCTCGCTGTGTGAATTTTTATTGATTTAGTACCCACCGCCTTGCCTACCTACCTACCTACAGCCGCGTCGCAATTGCGTCCTCCGCCCAAACAAGAAGCCCCCGAATCTCCTCCGCATCGGGAACCTCGAGGCCATGCTGATCAATATCACCGGCGAGGCGCCCCCGGAGCCTTGCTCTAGGTGCAGCACAGGGTTCGGCCGGTTCCACGGCTGCTTCCGCGTCGAGAACATGCGGTACGGCGCCTGCGGCAACTGCCACTACAACGATGGTGACAAGTGCTGCAACCTCCGCACGAAGGCGGAGACGCCCCGGGTGTTTAAAGGTAGGTTACCGGAGGCCTGCCATTCCAACCCGACCTGTGCAACTTGGGGGCGCGGGGGTGGATCTCACAGGAACCTGTTCACTGACGAGCTGTCTGGCTGGCTTTTGGTTATTGTAGCGCAGCGTAAGCAACCTCTTCCGACCAAAACGAAGTCTACAGCGCACCGACCCTTGAAGCGCGTTTACCCCAGCGAGGCAGAAGAGGCACGAGCCCGCCCACTACAGGCGGCGCCGCCCCCGAAGCGCTACAAGACTCAAGGGAACGGCGTCTCGCCCTTGCGAGTGCCGGTAGACACAACCGTGGCCGTGACCCTGCCCGCGGGCATCACGCCGGCGGAGCTGGACCAGGCGGTGGGAGTCCTGCGCAACGCGGCCGCCACGGTCCAGTCGCTGTCGGGACCACGGCAGGTGCACCAGCAGGTGTATGACGTTATCAACAACTATGCCGACGCCTTGGAATATGACTGAGTGACATGGGGATTTATTTATTTCTATTTGGGTACGCTTGGCGGCAACTAGGGAAGCAAGCATACGGAATTATACCCCCCCCTACCC